>JAABKK020021906.1:0-48727 GCA_011634745.2 Catotricha subobsoleta | reverse complement strand
TTCTATTTATATTATCTGTGGATGATACACCTTTATGGAAAACCCCCCCTGTGAAAATTCCTGGATCCGCCACTGATGATATATATATATATATATATCGAGTATCGATAATATAACCATTCCACACTATATATAGGTCTAAATAGGATCATTACAATATTTAATGTATTACATTTATATAGATTAGATAGCTAAACGTTTCTAAAATGCTGTAATGGATTTTAAATCGATTCACTTTATACTAAGATATTTTACTATATTTCGAATTTTTCTCTGTTTGTATTAAAATATTTTCAACTAAGTGCATGCAAAAAAAAAGCATGCAATTCGTATCAGCATAGTTCATGGCTGCTTTTTTTCCATTATTCTATTTTTTTTTATCAATAGTAAGTTTTTTTGTTTTTTTTTTAAATGAAAAGAAAAACTATAATAAAATAAAAATAGATTTAAATTGCATTCCATAAGTTGTATACAGAGTACAGCATTTAAGAGGAATTTAATAAAAAAAAAAGAAAAAGTCTAACGCAACAACAAAATTCGTACTCTGAACATAAAAATTGATACGATGTCTGTGGACTATTTTTTTTTTTTTAAATTTAAATCACAAATGAAATTTTGTTTCTTTAAAATGAAGAAAATTGTTATATATTTGTAGTTTATATAATTTAAATTCTAATGTACTGACCAGATATTCTAAAAGTATTGTTGATTCTGAATTCAAAAATTGCTGTTTCAAATTCAACTTCAACATTTACTATCAGGCCAATAATAAATAGGTGTAATGTTCATTACCTGAAACAAACGAAAAATAAATAATAAAATTATTAATAATTTAAGTAAATATAGGTAATAATCGGAATAGAAACAAAAAATTTAATCAATATTTAAACTCATAGCATTGATTATGGATATTTAAAAATTTATCAATTCATTATAATATATGTATTATGTTTTATTTTATAATATAAATTGTAATACAGACTATCGGCTAATTGTAAAATTCTTATAAGAGCGATTCTTAAACAAACACGTTATCGAACACTACAATTAAGTAACTCGAATCGAACGATAGTGCTTGTAAAACACAGCACACTATTTTTATATTTTATTAATTTTTTCAAAAACCTGCAGTTGGTCGACAAAACTGTACTGATGATGATTGCTAAAGCATAAAATCCGTATTAATATTGCTTAGGTTTTAGGAATAAATAAAAAATATAAAAATATATATAGTGGGCTGTTTTACAAGCACTATCGCTCGAGTTACTTAATTGTAATGTTCGATAGATGTTTGGTGTACGTGTATCTTTCTTATAAAAAAAAAGATTTGTTGACTAGTTGAATAGTTTAGATCAAATTACTTTTAATTGTAATGTTCGATAACGTGCTTGTTTAAGAATCGCTCTTATAAGAAATAGCCGTATTACACTTTATACAAATTTACGGCCGTATAACAAAAATATATTTTATAACTAAATGCAATTTAAAGTGTATTAGTTTGTGAACAAATATTATTAATAAAAGAAAATCTTTTATTTCTTCAATAATGTTTGATTGAATATATCAAATATAAAACAATCAATTTATAGAGCCGGATATTGTGTCCTTGTAAATTAGGTAGCGAAATTACAACCATTCAACAAAAAAAGAAGAAAGAAAAGATGCAAACTAGGCACTTGAGCTGTCAAAACAATGGTTCTGGTCTTTTTAATGACCAGACGATGATAATCTATTTTTGTTTTTTTGTTTCTTTGTTTTTTTTTTTTTGTTGGTTTATTTGCATGATTGGTTATGCTTTTAGATTTTTTTTTTCTCCATGCATATTTATTTATACTTATTCGTCCACAAATAAAAAAAAAAAAAAAAAACTAAAAAAATCGTTCATTTTTTGTGATGAATATGAATTTCTTAGAAAAAAAAATAAACAATTTATGGTTATGACTAAAAACAGTGATAAGTGAAATATTTTTATTATTTACATGGTTTATTATCATGCATTTATTTTTATTTTCTTTTTAAAGAAACTAAAATAGTTTTTATAATAAATACTTATAGTTAAGTAAGTATATCGCATTCAGCATTAATATTTAAATGGACCTTGAAACTAACTTATCGCATTCTACACAAAAATTCTTTATTGTCGCGTCTCTTTTAATGACTAAAATATTATGTGGCGCGCGCGATCGTTTCTTTTAAATCATATAATAATATTATTAATCATAAATGGAATTATTAAATGAAAGAAAAAAGAAATTGATAACGAGAGAATGTCCTCTAATAATAATAATCATAATATATGTATATACTTATTGCTATTGTAGTCATACTTGCTTACAAATAGAATTTTTTTTTTTAACAAAAGATAATTACTTCGTATAGTGGATGTATAAAAAAAAATAAAAAAATATATGGCATTGTTAAGTTTCTATTTGAACAGGAAATACATAATTAATGATGCATAGCGAAGCATCTTTTATTTATTTATTTATTTTACATATTTATTTTAATATATATTATATATTTACATATATATATGATGGATATTATGAATATTATTTTGTTACTAAGGATAATAAACGAACATTTTTAAGTTGCTTTAAATTTAAATACTCTTCTCGTCAATCTGTAAAGTCGTTCAAAAGTAAGGACTGACTTCGATGGATGGTTGGATACGTTTGGCGAACTGCACTGTATTGTTTCTGCATGTAGGCCTCTGATTGGTCCCATTTTGCAATTGTGTAGTGTGCAATGCAACGGTGAAAGTATTACAACATTATCACAAATTTAACATCTGATATCTTCAATATGGAGAAGGTCACAAAGCCTGCATGCATAGCAGACTGACTTGCTGATAACACAATTTTCTAATAAAACTCTTTCAAAATGCAAATTCGTTAAGAATCTTACCTGATCGTTGAACCGATTTTAAATAAAGATGAACGTGAACCTGCCTTCCAAACTAACAATTATATAATACGATTATTGAAAGATCAACCAAAACACGAGATGACAGATTTTTTTTTGCGAGCAACATCTGTTTTAAATTTAAATTTATATGTATTTGTTTAAGCAGTGTGTCAAAAATTAGACATTATGCGGAATCTCTTACTTACTTATCAGTTTAAAGCAGAACTTAAATTCTAGGTGATTCTTATTAAAAAATGAACAGGTTCGCATCCATGGTTAAGATTTCTTCTAACTTTCTTAAGACTAATAGAAATAAAATTTAATAATTCCCGAAATTTCTGTTGCAGTTTCTTGCGTCTCACTAATCTAAATTGTTTTTGAGATCAATTAGTGGGTTTGTATAAATAGCGTAATGAAAAACGAAACAAAATTCTCTTATACATTTTTTTTTTTCATTTTCATTGACAACTGAAAGGGTTCACTGAACTAAATGAACGTTACAGTAACATTATCCATATTGTGGGTTTTTTATTTAACTGATTTCTCGCAGAATAAAAAAAAAAAAAAAATCTATTATTAGAATATTTATTTTACGCGAGCAATAAGTAGGTATATCTCTTATATAAAAAGTGAAAACACTATAATATTCTTTATAAAATGTTATACGTATATAACTACATAGTAATCTATCCACATATATTTATAATATACATTTTAGGCAGCTTGCAGCATCCTATACAACAGCAGCATCATATACCTATATACAATAATATATCATAAACCGAAAAGTCGAAACCTTTTGAAACCCCACAATAATCCAGAATAATATCGTTACTATTATAACCAGAAATATATTTCTGTAACTGCTATATTTTATATACTATCCAGTTGGTGGGGTAACGTTAACGTAACATAAATGTATAAATAAAATATCACTAACTATAATAATAAACGTATAATATAAACAAAGGCCTATCTTGTATGAATGTCAATGCCACAAGTTTGTTGTTTGTTTGTACCAACAATGTGCTGCAATATTGAAACGAAACGAAAGAGTATAACGGTATAAAATATCAGTTGAAAAACATACATCCTCATTGAAAGTACCTACAACGAAAACAAAACCATATAAAAGTGCATTATCGCATTGCATTGCATTGCATTGCATTGCATATCATCGCTTATATAGAAACATTTATGAAAAAAGAAGAAAAAAAAAATAACAAATAAACAAACGAAGAAAAAAGAAACTAAAGATAAAAAAAAAATCATATCTGTCGAGTCAGGATGTATGCCATGTGGGTGGGTGGCTTTTCTCCTTCTGCTGTTGCCTCTTCTTTTTTTATTCTTCTTTTGTTTTTTATTTCGAATTATAAATGAATGCATATAAAATGTAGAATGAAATTGTTTGTACTCATAATATGCATGCCATATATATATGACATATGTATTATAAAACCATGCATGAAAAACAGAGTAAATCTTGCTTAAAGGTTTTTTTTTTTATATGCGTATAAGTATATATTCTACACATATTCTAAATAAGTAAATTTTGTGAAGACAGAAAGTGTTTTTTTGTTTTTTTTAAATATGAATTGAATATATGTATGCAAGTGTGTATATTTAGTTATATTTGTGTGTGGTATACTGCATAAATAAGTGTATAAAACGTAGGATAGGAGGCATACTGTACCTAAAAATCCGATAAAAAAAGAAGAAGAAAAATAATCTATTCCGTTGAGGAGAAGAAGCAATATATAACGAGTTAAAAGATTAGAAGTAATATGGGTTGTAAATGTGGTTCGAGGCTATAAAAAAGGGATAATGTGATTATTAAAATGAAAATTTATTGGAAGAGGAAATGTCATTATTATTATTTTATTATAAAAATATTTTGTTACCATACACACACATGTGTGGGCGAAATATTATAGTTTAGTTTAGGTGTTTGCTATCGAGGTTCAGGCCCTATATAAATTAATGATATGTAATGCATTTTCGTTTATATATTGAATATAGAACATTGAGGATTATCGATGCGATAAGACTTTTACCGTATTCATTATTCTTCTTTTGTTTCGTGTATGCAAAATTTTTATAAGAATATATAATAAGATATAATAATCATAATAAAATGTTTTATGGTTAAATTGAAATATTCAAGTAAGTATTTATGCTCAGAAAATCGTTTGGTTTTTATATATTCAAATCAGCTGGAATCTTATACAAACAAAATCTCCAATTTTATCATAAAATGGTTGCAAATAAACGAGCTTTATTCCCTTATCCGTCAATAGAAATGAATGGCAATCGATTGTTATCAATTATATTGTTATTCAATCATATAGTAAATAAATAATGTATTAACAAAACGAAACAACTGTAAACGAATCAAATTCTATGATGATGGCCTTTTGTAGTAACCGAATCAATAAGATTAAATATATCGTAAAATGATGCCTTTCAATAAGCATTGAAAGAGCTATTACGAATTTTTTAATATAGAATGTATTCATAAGAAAATATACAGAGGCGTATGTCGTACAAATTCCATCATTGAATGATATAATAATAATATATTTATGGTTATGTCTATATTTAATAACATTCCGTCAATCTGTAATAAAAATAATAAGAAGAAGAGGTATCGTAAGAAGCATCTCTATAGTAGGGTGACAATAGTAGAAGATGAATGTGAAATCTTTTAGGTCCTCTATGTGTGCAGAAAGTATTTTAAATTGGGTATAGTAAATGTGGAAAAAATATTAAACTGCCCGAAAACACGAAAGGGAAACGATACTTAACTTAATGATGTTTTTAAAGATGTCTTTTGTCTACTTATCCACAACGTTAGAAATGTTTTTTTTTTTTTTAATTTTTTGTCAAATAAAATTTCTTTTATGTTCTGCAGAACGGTTAAAATGTTCATTAAATCCCATTATTTTTGATGGCCCAATTTTTCATTGTATAGAACACATTTCACATATTGAACTTAATTTGTTTTCTCGCATAAAAAAAAAAAAATTGTCACTCTATTCTGTACTTAATGGCTACTATGAGGATAACTTCCTACAAACACTGCTGAGTTCGTATAAATACTTATATTAAAATAAATTCTTACATCATCATCGTTGTGCTGCTGAACATAATCTATCAACATCGCTCGCATATTTTTATTATTAATATATATTTTTGTAAATAAAATGACTGCTTTTTAGTAAATGAATGAAAAACAACCAGATTCCATTAACAAAACAAGTTTCGCGCGTTCGATTAATAATATTGTAATATATATGAATGTGTGTAAGTCTACACTGTACATATCTATCTCAACCTATGCAAATAGATCTGTTAACATAATATACGCGTAGTACGTATCTATCTATCTTATTTTTGCGCTTATATAATAAAATTATTGTGTATCATAATTACTTGTAAGTCATAAATAAAATAAATGAATGGCGCATACTTATTGTATATTATTATACCGTTAATGCTTAAACTGTGCAGTGAAACTAATTTAAAAAGCATATTAAATGCTTGTATATACGAGCATAAGTATAAAACAATACATTGAAATTAATCTGTGCTGTTTCCAAAGATTTCGGTGTATTAAGCAAGTATTTTTTTATAGGTTTTAAAATTAGTGAGATCTCTTACAATATACAATTGATCCTTATATACCTTCATATCTGGCAAAATTTTGGTTATGGTGTTGAATATTGCCTATAATTTTTTCTTTTTCTTCTTTTTTGCTTTGTAGGTATAACATAGAACCGGCATATTTTGTTTATACGCGAAAAAAATTCAAAATTCATTCAAGCTAAAAGTCTACAATAATTAGATCATATCGCGAACGTCTAGTAACCACAAAAAGTAAAAAAATTCTACAATTATTTTGATCATAACTTGCAGTAGCTTAAAAAGATTATATTTATGAAAAATAACAGCCCATATGTGCTTATTTCGCATGCAATCTAAAACGAATCTTAAATGAATTACCGTTTAGATTTTATAATTTTAATATGTTTTTTTTTTTCAATTTATTTAACCAAGAATTTACTCCATTTAAATTAATTATAGATCGCATTAGCAATCAACCTAAATAATCATAGACTACAATAATCTTTTTGTTATTTTATGTATGTATGTATTATTATTAAAGCGTAAACATCAGAAAATTAAATTGAATATTTATTATAATTGTATGGATGTGTGTGTGTCATTTTGTTTTTAGCTCAATAAACAATTAAATAATTATTTAATAATTAAATTTATTTAAAGATAAATAAGATTTCTGTGCGTTTATAAAATATTAAATAATATAAATAATTAAATCGCATATTTTGTGGGCATATCGAAAATCAGCAAATATGATATATATTAAATATCCATATTGTATACAATAGATAATTGTTTATGTAACCGTTTCAATTTAAATCAATATAATAATAAATTTAAAAAAAAAACAAAACCATACCAAACCAAAAAACAAAACAAAAATGACTTCATTTGTTTTGTGAAATAATTTCGGGTTTTTTGTTATTGTTAATTTTGCATTCACCAGATATTTTATATATATGTAAATAAATATTTAGTCAAAATATAATTATGTTCAAAATATAATTATTCTTTATTGCATCAATTTTTACTAATGAATCAATTTATTTACGATCGGAATTTAAACGGGTCTCTCAATGTCCGCGGCAGTCATATCAGAATTTCTTCTGTAAAATATGTATACGTTTTCAATTATTAGGCAGTTAGGGCAAAATTCGACATAAAATAATCGGAATTTCACCATAAAGTCGCGTTAAATATAAGTGACGTAATTTACGAAAATGTTATGGTCAAACTTCGCTTATTCTTCTCGAATTTTATTTTTTTCCATGAAATTTGACACTTCTACCTTCACGCTATTTACCCTAACACTGCCAATTAATTCAAATGAAATTTATATTATTTGATATTTTTTTTCGTTTTTCTCAAATATTTCATTTTAAATTTTCATCTACAATCATATTCTAATCTTTTACGTTAAAATGATAAAATGAAAGGTATGGTTCTAAATCGTTAAAATGATAATTAAATATCATGGAAAGCTGTCAAAACTTTAAGACATTTTTAAATTGGGTTTATTATATAACTACCTATTTAGATTATAAGAATTTATTATCATTTTATCGGTAGTTTCGGTGTACATTTTGCGATTATAAGTTTATAAATTATTAATATAACGTTTTTTTTTTTTACTATGTTTATAAAAGCTAGTCTTAAAACAGTTTTCTTTAGAATAAGTTAGACCAAATTAATCCGAAATTTAATTCGGAGTATATGGAATCGAAGCTGGATATAATTAGACGATTGAACCATATTACAAATTTTTATTGAGTTTAGATTACCGTTTTTTGAGAAATCTTAGCTATTGTACCTGAATAATTAATTAAACTCGCATCGGATCATCATTGAATGAATAATCGGTACTTTATAACAACTTCACTCTTTATTTTTTTAAATATACTTAAGATTTACGTAATCGCCATTTTATAATTTGGCTCTCAATAACAAAATTTTCAAGAAAATATAAAAAATACCACTTTTTAATTGTATAAAATTGATAAATAAGTATGCCACATCCTTATATTTTATAAGTCCTATATCTCGTCCTATATATCTACTCTTAACGATTGCCTTTTATCACCACCTAAACGGTAGACGTTAAAAAAAACTTATCATTTTAGAGAAAAAATCGATTAATTTATCGATTGATAAATTAGAAAAACAGTTTTTCAAAATCGTTAATTTTTAACGTTTTATCATTTTATCATTCATACACGATTAGAATATTTTCGGTTTTCATCCAATTATTTTCACATTTCCACTGTAGAGATTTTACCATAAGAAAAAAAGTCTATTCTATTGTGAAATTTATATAATTGTGATTAAATGTGTTGCAAGAACAATTTAAACAAAAAAAAACTAAAAAAAAGAGAAACAAAGATATTTTGTGGAGCTATATAGATATATTTTTTTTTTATATAGATCTTTGAACTCAAAAATATTCAATAATATAAATAAATGGCTTTGCTTCTTCTCTGTATAAATATATTTCGTTACTTTTATATTTTCACTTACAATATTATACATACATTATATTGTCTTTAGACCAATAAACACACTATCCAACAAAATGTATAACGGCGGGATATTAAAATAAAAATAAAAAAACGATGTTGAAAAGTCTAAGGAAATAGAATGCAATTTTTAGGGTAGTTATTTATAGATCAAAATTTAATAGAAGTATAAACAAGTATAAATGGTGAAGCTCTATAATAAAATAAATATAAAAAATTATAATTTAAGTAAAAGAAAGCAGAAAATAGAAATTCATCATAAATAAAAAAAGTAAAAAAAAATTCCACCCGAAAAAAAAATCATGTTTTACCAACAAAAAAAAAAACGAAAGAAAAAGAAGAAAAAAAAGAAAAGGCTAGAAGGGCTGTAAAATATTATTTTGTTTATTATCAACATTTTTTTTTTTTTTTTGGTTGTAAACGAAAACATACTTCAAACTCCATACAGCCAAAATAATATTCTGTTACAAAAATATAAAGTATCTTATAATATTATATCTTTGGTTATCCGTAACAGTACCTACGCGCCTAGACCTACATTATTATAAAAAAATATATATTTATTTTATATTTTTCGTATTCTGTTCCCGATATAAACGCGCGTGCGAGCTCATGAATTTACTTCTATTTTTTTTCTTATTTTTATTTTATTTTTTAATGTCTCGTGGATTATGAATTACATTTTATCATTTTTTCGCGGTACTTTACATCATGTACAAGCATAAATCACTCGTGCCATGTTGTTGTTTTTGTAATATACTTATTCGTTTTTTCGTTTTTTCGTTTTTTCTTTTTTATTTCTGTAACTTTTATTGTTATGATGGGGTTATTTTGATTTCGTAATTTCAAGTAATATGTGAATGTCATAATAAAATTTGATCGGCCTAATGAACTGTTTTTTTTTCTTTTCTTTTCTTTTCTTTTTATAAAGAAATCAAATGTAAATGTCATTGGGGTAGTTACAATTTATTATTACTATGTTTGTATTTTTTAATCATTCATTTTCCTTCAAAAATTTTCAAATTTTCACTATACTACAAAACTCGTAAATAGTAATTGTCAGTTGCTGAAAAATTACAATAATTGTATCTCACAAAAATTACATGTTAAAACAAAAAATTCATAAATAAAGAATTGAATTGAAATTACTATGTTTATAATGTTGAATTTAATTGATTTATTGAATAAACATAAAGCATTTGATGACAAGAATTTATAGTTAATATTTTCTCCATTTTTTAACAGTAGAATGTTCTATAATATTCGGTGGTTGCTTGAATCATTAACATAAGTCTGAAATAGCTTCATGTGAACGTGGAACCGATGAAGGTTCCTCGCCTGTCATTCCAACATAAAACAATTAAATCTATACTTTCAACATCAAAACATTCAAAATTTTAAAATATTTTTTTTAAATTTTCTTTGTCTGTAAAGTTGATAAGAAGTGGTGTTAATTATCTGAATAGATACAAATTAATTAAATACCTCTAGCACATACTACATCATCACCATATCAGCAATAATTTTATTAATAACACTTTTGTCTTAAGATTTGAAAGCCGTATTCAGAGAGAATTGTCTTGCAAAATTTAGAAAGAAAAGGAAAGAAAAAAAAGTTCTAGAGACAGTGACGGAACTACATATAAGAATTCCGAAGAACACGATGAAGATGACTGATTTAATTATGTCATCAAAAAGTTCTCTAAATTGTAATATACTTGCTTGCTTCATCTTAAAACTTTACACTTTAAACTATAATCATTAATCTGTTTATATATAAATTGTTATTTGCTCAATGGGGTTCATGTTCATTTTATACAGTAGGCGAATAAATGACACACACACCACACACACATACATACATATATAGAGGGTACTTCTAGTATATAATCTATAAACATTTTAATATTATATATTATGCGGTGGTTTATAAAGCTCTTTGTGAAAACAACCGAGAATAATATTTAAATATAAAACATACAAAATCCTATATCCATATACTATACACAAACTCTAGCTGCAAGAACAGAAAATTTAATTTCCTCTACATGTCTGTCTGTCTTTGCATATGCATATGTTCAAGTTTTGTGTTGTCGTTGATATCATATTTGCATTTTATGGGAAGTGAAAATTGTATAGAATTCAATAAATTTTGTCTTTTGTACAAATGTATTATATATGAATTGTGACTGGCTGTATATAAAGTGTTTGTACCATTTTTTTATTATTTTTTTTTTTTTTTGTTAATATAACTTGTTTTACATATGTATACAAAATGCACTCATGTAAACATCATATTGTGATTTTGGTTTCAAATAGTCTTTATAGATTTATTTGTCTTCTGTTGAGAAAACCAAATAACAATATAATTATGTAATAATAATATGTGTAGTGTTTATTGTTTGCTTCTTATGTTGACTATATTTTCATTAAAATTATATTTTTCATACTCTTAGTGTTAATTGTAACTAATAAGATAAAGAAAAACTATTGCAATTTTTTTTTGATTAGAAGCTTGCATTCGCTATTAGCGAATTAGCGTTAGCTAAAACTAACGTAACATTGCGCTTTACATTAATCCAAATGACATTTAAGAATATTGAGTTATACCTTATGTTAACAAACATTTAATAATTCATGTTAGATTTGCAAGCACATTACAATGCCATTCAACGAGGAGGGTGAATAACCCCCCAAAAAAAAGTGGAATAAGTCTCCAAATGAAAAGTGGAATAAGTCCCCAAAAAAGTGCAATAACTCCCCAACTAAAAAGAGGAATAAGTCCCCAACCAAAAAGAGTAATAATTCCCTAAAAATGAAAAACTTGCATAAGGATTCCTCAAAAGTTCAATAATAAGTGAAATAATTCTAGATGTTAGAATGGTGGAATGGCAGCCAAGTCTATCTTCACAGAAATCATTTTCTGCTGAACCCTAGCGGGGAACTATGAAAATAGTGAAATAGTGCTGGATGTCAGAATTTTGGAATCGTATCCAAGTCGATGTAAGGCTGTATACGTTTCTCAGGCTGATTTTGAGAAAGGTAAAAAGGAATAGTGGAATTCTAGCCAAGTCTATCTCTGTAGAATTCATTTTCTGCTGAGCCCTATAGCGGGGAAACTATGAAGAGAGTGAAATAGTGCTGGATGTCAGAATCAAAAAATGGTAGCCAATTCGATATGTATAAAAATACGTAAAGTACAGAGTTAAGGTTTTTCAAAAAAAGGTAGAATGATAGACGAACGCTTGAAAATAACATGGAGATGGAGTACCTACAGATTACGAGGTAGGACTTTCGAAAAAAGGCAAAATGCTAGACGGACGCTTTATAAATATATTATACAATTATAATTATAGCCGATACTAAACTAAATATGAAGTTTATCTAGTTTCTAAATAAGAATTATAATCAAAATCATGTATTTTATATTATTAATATTTTTAGGGACTTATTCCTCTTTTAATTGGGGAGCTATTCCACTTTTTTGGGAACATATTTCACTTTTCGTTTGGGGAGTTATTCTACTTTTCGATTGGGGAGTTATTCCGGTGTGGAGTTATTACCCGCACTCCCATTCAACATAAACAAAAAAACAAAAAAAAAAACGTACCAAAATAAATCTCTTGTTTTAACAAATCCTGCTTCCAATTAGAAAATAAAACATTTATAATGTTCAACAGAGCGAATCAATAAAATCATAAGCGTAATAATATCATTAGTCATATCTCAATTACAAATTGTAATTATTTTTGAAATATACTTACTCGTATATAAGATTTTATTGTGCTTTTAGCAAACGTAAAATGCAATAAGTTGCATATATATAGATTACGTAATAGTTAAATAGTTAAGGCACCTAACTAGATTTTCTATTATTTTAACAACACACTAAAAACACTTAATGTAAAATATAATAAGATTCTATTTATATTACACAATTTTCAAGGTAATTATAATATAATAAAATAAAGAAATAAAACGAAAAAAATAAAATAAAAAACCACAATTTCAATGGGGATTAGAAGACATAAAACACTGGCGACATATTAAATAATAAAAATAAAAAAAAAAAATAAATAAAGAGAGAAAAAAAGTTGTAAACACCATTATGTTTAATAATAAATTATTTAATATTAAAACTGTGAATGTAATAGACATTAATATAAAAGATTACTGTTTTAATTTTCCAACTTAAATAAAAAAAAAAAATATGTATGTATATTGTATATAAGTAAGTAAATTGGTGCGATTTCGTATTTCTGTATCTATCTACTCTTGTATTATTATTTTATTACCCATATAAATCATAATTTAATGGTTTAAAATCCGATCAAAATTCAATATAAATTGTTGAAGATGAAAATTATATATTTATGTTTTTGTAATAAATCAATATGCTTATAGTTATGTAATCACTATTCACCACCATTTGGTACAAATAAATATAAAAAAAAGTAATAATAATATTACTGCACCCGATTAATGGTCATGTAATGGCATATAATAAAATACAATGAAGTCATTAAAAGAAAAATGAAAAATGAAGAAAAAAACACGTTAATTCTCTGAGCTGTCTTTAATTAACCATATGCTATTGACTCTGCGCGAACAACATTATTTTACGATTATAGTTCACAAGATGATTCTGCTACAAATTCTCTACTAAATAACAAACAACTGAATGAGTATCAAAACCAAAAAAAAAAAAAAAAAAAACTGTTTGCAGTGAAAATATATGCCATTGGCCAAAGAGGTAGATACCAATTTATTATAATAATACATATTATTTATTCAGAAAAATTTACCATCTATCACACCAAACCATCAGTGTACAACAATAACGAATATGTTCATTAAATAAAAATTATTATGTTGGTCAGTTCAATATCGTTCAATGTTTTTCTATATATAAACCCCTAGAAGCAATTATACGAAAGAATATTTTTTTATTTATATTTTATTGTAAAATTGTACATTTTACGTAAGAACACAGCCACCCCCCATTTACAGAATAGTTAAATTAAACATAAATTGTGTGTTCAATTGGTAATAAGTTAAGTTTTGTTTTCTATGTCCAATACACGCATTCAAATCTCGTATCTCCATTCAATATTATTTCAACCGAAATTTTGATTGTATTTGATTGTATTTGTATTTTTATACCAACCAAAAAAAAAAAAAAAATACTATGCTAAAATAGCTACTAGGGCCCACTCTCTCAATTCAACTATCCGGTGATCCGATTACATTGGAAAATAGTGAATGTAATTCATATATAACTATTTACCAAACTGTTTGTTTTCTATTCAATACTTAATGATACCCATTTTATCACAAAACAAAACAAAATAATAATAATAATAATAATAAAAAATAAAGAAAAAAAAACCAGATAAAAAATATTAACTGTACCATTTGTAGAATTTTCAACAAAATAATTAGAAGTTATACGGTTATTAATTACATTGATCATAGTAGATGATGATGACTTGTAGAAAAATATTCAACACTTCGTTCAAAAACTATAAATACATTTCTTATTTATACGCGCTATTTTATATTTAACGTTTTTTTTTTGTTTTTTTGTTTTTTATATTTGTTGATGTTGTTGTTGTTGTTGTTGTTGTTGTTGTTGTTCAGCGGTAATTATTATTTGATACACAAAGTAAAAAAAAAATATATATATATATAAATAGATAAACAAAAGATAGAAAAAAGAACGGACAATATATACTTACTTAAATACATAAATGATGTGCAGAGAGGTGTTTATATTTATTATTATTCATGTATACGCAGTGGGTCTTTTTTTTTTTGTTCTTTTCTTGAAACCGATGGCAAAAGAGAACACAAAAATATGTTTAATATTGATAACTAATAAAGTTAAAAAATATACAAATAAAAAAAAATAACAAAACAAAATGAATAATAATAAAAAGTAATAAAACAAATAACTAAATGCCTTACGACTTTTACGTGGTTTCACAAACAAGTGAAATAATTATAATGACTGAAATAATTTTCTGAAATAACTATCGCACGTACGAAAAATGATAAATATTTATTAAATTAAATATTTTTGTATGAATTTATCAATTCACCGGGTAATTTGTCTGTGTGTGGTTGCGAACAAATAATTTTTATTTACATTGAATTTTGAATGAGTCATTGCGGTGTAAATATAAATTGAATTCAATCACGAATATATACATATTTTCTTATTATAATTCTTTTTTCTTCTTTGTTGTTGTTGTTGTTGTTGTTTTATGAGTAATATTATAAACAAAACGTTATCAATATTTAATACCAAACAAGTATGAAGTAAAATTTAAATATAAAATGAAAGGAAAATTCTACAATAAAAAGAACAAAAAAAAAATCAAATCAAATTATTATTTACCTGGAATCAAATCTACTTTACTTGGGATATTGTTTAAATATAAAGAATATGATAAATATTTACTTCGGATAATATTCACGTGATTATGTTACGAAAAACATGGCAATTAAATAAAATATTTGTTTTTGTTAAAAATTGTTGGGCTATGGATTTTCGGCGATTATAAATAAAACATTATTATATGAACACACAAATAGAGCAATTTCGTGCAATACAAAAAAAAAAAAAAACAATAGAGATTTATCAGAGCAAAATATTACAAAATATTACAAAATACCATTTATGAGTTTTTAGCTAAATAATTTGAAATCACGCAAACATTTTCAGATTAAAAATAATTACCAAAAATTGAAATTACGATACAACAGAGAATGACATAAACTACAACACACAAATGGGCGGAGCGAAGGGTCTTATTATATGTAATAATGAATTGATATTGATAGAAAGAAAAAAAAAATAGTTCTAACTTTCAGCAATAATATGGTTTATCAAATTAACCTGCAGTAAAATATAATACCTTTTATTATTTCATTATTTTCTCTATATTTATAGTTATTTTTATATTAAATTCTGTCTGCCTAAACTGCTAAGCTATTAAACACGAGATCATGCATATTACTTTTAAGTAGCGTTCTTTTATTATTATAATACATAATAATAATTTATTACCGACATGCAACAATATTTTCGAGAACCAATTAATCTTAATCTTTTTAAAGGTTCTTAAGACTTGGAATAAGTTTTCCTCGCATCATAACTATTGTAATAATTTTCTTTTATCGTTGGTTCGAAATATGTATACTGTGAAATTTGTTTTCTTTTTTTTTATTTGTGATGTAGGGAGTAGACCTATAAGTCAAACATTAATTAATGTTTCTACTTCTATATTCATATAGTAAATGTTCAATGGAATGTTTCTGTAGTAGTTGCTAATAAAAAGTAATTTCACCAAAAAAATATTATGCAATTATATAAATATATATAAATACATAATTTGATAAGCGATTTTATGTAATTTTGTTTAAATATAAAACTGTTTGTCTGAGTTATCGTTTGATTAGATGCGCTCAAAATCAATTTCAAATCAAAAGCATTTTGCAAATCAAAGTTGATAATAAATTATCAAGTTTTCATTTTAAAACTTATATCTACCGATTTATTTATAGAATTGTAGTTGTAGCATTTCAAAAATATCCCCCCTCCAGTAAAAAAAAAAACATCTATTATTATTATTATTATTATTTATGTTTGAATATACATGTTGCAATACCGAAATGATCGTCATGGTATAATTACAAAGCAAGTAACAACAGCGACACTTAAGTGCCCTCTCAGTCATTTTATTTATTTATTTATTTATTAATTTTTTTTTTTTTTTTACTCTTTTTGTATATTTATTTTATTTTGCTGTTGTTTTATTATAATTAAATTGTTATTTATAATATTTAATTTATAATCGTCTGCTTAAGTTGGATATATAATTATACGAAAAAAGAATTATGATATAAATATAAAACATAAAAATATTTTTATATCTTGGTTATTATCTTGTATTAATTATAATTGTATTGCATGTACAAGTACATCTATATAGGTATAAACAAGTTAACAAGGTAATTAGTATTATACAATAAATAGACTCTATGGTATAAAAAAAAAAACATATATTTATATTATAATAATGTGCATAGACAATGGTGTGGTGCAATTCAATTACACATAAATGTATGTAATGTATAATCAAAAGCCTTACATATAACCAGTTCTAAAAATATAAAATAAATAATATTTAAACTCGATTTTAAAACACAACGAAAAATGTATGACGTTCGACTGACATACTGTGATTATTAAAATAAATAAAAAGAAATGATTGAAATGAATGGAATCATTTGTCAGTAAATGACTTGTATTTTGATTTAAATTAATTAATTATATTGAAGATTTTATTATTATTAATAATAAATAAATTATACGAAATGCTAATTATGTATTCATGTATTTGGAAATATGTAGCACTCTCAATTATCCCATTTTTGTTTTTGCTTAATATTATTCCCAAATAGGTTACTTTAACTATTATTCGTAAGTTCAACAGATGAACAATTTCAATTATATTTAAAATTATATTAACGATGAATTTCAATCAATTTCATTATCTTTTGTTGCCATTTTCTATTGGAATTGTTATGATATGCTTCTATTTGCCGTAAATGCCAACACAACATAATCGCCTGTGAAATATTTTATAAGTTGCATAGTTAGAGTATATTACACTATTGACTATACTCGTATATACATACCACAAGGCAACAACTATCTATCACTTTAGCATTCAATAAATGAATAATGTATAAAGAAAGTGCAATGTAATCCGTCTAGACTTGTGATTAACTATTTAAATACAAAAATTAAGAGAAGATCTTATTTAATTTCAAATACGAAATATTGTTTGGTATACTTAATGTTGAGTCACATATAAATATTATGCATGAATAGAAAGAATATACTTACGCATCAAATAAGTTAATAAATGCATCCGGAATTTTTACCTAATTTATTGCAATGATACACTCTTAGCATTTTAAATAATGAACATTTTACATTTATTTGAATAAAACTACGTTCAATTTTTTCTATATAGATAAAAAATACAAATGATGTGAAATGTAAAAAAAATAGCTTGAAACAAACACCGAAAATCCATTGCTATTTTCTATTATTATAATAATATTGAACTCAATTCACGTCAATCAATATTTCTAAAATAACAAACAACATATATATATATATAGTAAAATGTATTAAAATTAACTAGTCTCTAGTCACAAAATATCTGAACATCACCAACAACAACCAGCTCATCGGAAATTTATTTCATTGGCAACAGGTGTATTTAAATGAATATTCAAATTAAAAATTGATAAAATGTAAGTATTGCGATTCTTTTATCAATACTAAGATCCATGTTAAATGAAAATCTTCTGACATTGTTGAACGAATTAACGTTTCGTCCTTATAAGTTATAACTATATAATTTGTATGAGAGTGCATAGAGTTTACGATAAAATTGACGTCGGCACATTCATAAATTCAGGTCCTTAGTGGATAAAGAAACGTTCATATAAATTCGTAGCTTTAATTTATTTTTCTATTAAAAGACTCGTGCCAGTGGCATAGGGCAAACAAAATAAAAAAAATATCTTTATTTTTTCGAAATTCTATTTTTTTTTTTTTTAATTCTATAAACGCAGCGTAATAAAACTTTTTTTCTTCTTTTTTTTTCTTCTTTTTTATTCAATTCCAAATAGCTTTTCATATATTAACAGTTGCATTGCACTAGCTTCAAAGTACATATTATCAATCGTGTAAAAACAAAATAACTTCGTTCCCACACACTCATTGTATTACCGCATAATAAAAAGAAAAATAAAAAAAACAAGAAAAAAGAAAAAAGAAAAATACATAATATAAAAACCGCTATAAGGCAATGTTGTTTGTTGTGTATGAGTGCGGTGGAAAACTTTTTACTTCTTTTTTTTTTTTTAAGAGTTTGTGTGTGTATAAGTTTTTTTTTTCCTATTCATGACATGAAAGGGCAGTAAAATGACACACTGCATAAACGTATAATATATATATATATATATACACATATTTTATAATACATATAAATGATAAAAATATATATCTCGAGTTTTAAAGAGCTATTCTGAAATCTAATATGGTTTAAGTGCATGCACTGTATATTTGTATAGGTATATTACATATAGGTAGTAGGTATTATACATATATTTATATACTATTTTCAATTCATACCTATATATGTATAGTATATATAGAGATAGTATTTTTGTAATGTGGCTCTATGTGGGTATGTAATGTAAATTGTAAGGTATGTGTTAAAGGTGTAAAAGGTATTCGTATTTTAGTTTAATGTGAAAATGGCTTAAAGAAAAATTTATATATCTGAAATACTCTAAAAAAAAAAATAAAACATGGTTTAAAATATTGCATTTTTTCCTGTTTAATTTTTTTCTTTTTCTTTTTATATATACACGCTCATCTTCTTCTTCTTTTTTTTTGTACTTTGCAAATCTAGATATTGGATTATATGCAGACATGAAGATATTTTCTAATATGAAAATTTTATCATTGTCTGTGGGTGGTCTTTGGAATAGTTCTTATGAATTCGATAACAATTCTTTTCTATATACTTGAATGGAAAGAATGGAGTTGAGAATGCAATGAATGTCATTGGCAGAGCAATACTGTTTTGTTGTCTAATTCGTGTTGGTATTTTAGCATAACAAACTGAAAAACCCTTATCATATTTTGATAAAGAGTCTAGATGTTTGATTATTCTTTGATTAATTTTTTTTGGTTCTCCTTTGATTTTCTGATGATATATTGCAAAGGCAAATAATAGGAACAGTTTTTTTTTCTTATCCAAACATTGAATTGTTTTTCTTTTTATCGTACTAAATGATTTTTGTTATGGCTTCAAAAGATGTAACTATACATATTTCTAACAACATATATTTATCTAAACCCTAATAACAATTTGATATATAAGCGTTTGGTGATTATTCAGTAGAATATCAGCCAATCCTGAGGAATGGCATGATTTTTACGAGTACCATTTCTCAAGAATACTTTTTTTTTCTAGTTTTTAGTTTTCTATGGATTCATCATTTGGCATTAGCGAATGGCGGCGGCACAAATTTAGCTATTGCCTTAAATGTTCGCAATTGAAAAGATTAAATAGTGTCTACTGTTTTATGTGAACGCTAGTGCAATGAAAGCATATAGTTTATGGCAAAATTCATTCTTTTACTCGAATCGTCCCGATCGCTCTGTTCTTTTAGGGAATGAGAATTATTTATAAGAAAATACTATAGAGTTTTACTAGTAATAAAATTTTCTATTAAGAAACTGGGTACAGAATGGTTTGAAAATATGGTTAATAACTAAAATATACTGCCGAATATGAACAATCATAAAACGGAAAACTGTTCACACAAATAAAAAAAAGGATCACTATTCTAATATATAATTTAATATTTTGAATCAAATTTTCCTGAAATTGACTCTCTTACAATATGTGAGAACACAGAATGAAGATATGTAACGATAACGAACAAATAAACTATCATAAAATTGCAGAACTATAGATTTTAAGATTGTAATAATATATATATAAGTAATATTATTTTTCAAACTTCAATTGTTTCTTTCTTTATATTAAAAGATAAAGACTGTAAACAATATTCTATAAAGATAAAGAAGTATTAAAAACATGAGAAAATAAACAATAAAACTGTACAAACAATATGTCATCTGTACACTTATATCTCTTTAATATTGACATAAAATATCAAATATTTTTCCAATATAAATTTCTATATAAATTTTGTGTAATATCATGAACAAAAATCGTTCACTGTACAATTTCGATAAAAATGATGATAGAAATAAAAATATGTAAGCAACTACTTTAGTGTACAAATAAACAGAAGCAATTTCTAAAATTGAAATTGTTTGTGTTGTGCTAGAAGACTATTGTTATTGATATTTTTTTTTTCTTTTTTGTGATTTATTAGCCGGACGAAAATGTTTAGCAGAAGTGTTAATCATTTAACTTAGTTTCGTTTTCTCGTAATGCGTATTTTGTGTGCAAGAAAAATCTTTGGAAGTAATTGTTTGATAGTCCAAGTAGCTGCAATTACATAATGGTTTATGTAACTACTTGCCCAAAAAAAAAAAAAAAAATAACTCACATAGAAGTTTTACTTCATTTTTGGAAAAAAAATCAAGTATTGACTTTGCTTTTTTTTTTCAAACAAAAATGAAGTCGTGTACTAATCCATTGGTGGCTGCGTTTTTTTTTAATTTCTTTTTTCTGGATATAAAATAAAGTTTATTTCACAGTTATTTGTTTCAACTTCAAACTAAATATGAGGGTTAAATTCATACTATTTTATTATTTTAGTAGAAAAACATTGTGTTCAAATGTAATTTAAAACAAAAACAGAAAAAAAAAACTCTGCATTAAATTAACAATGAAAATATTATTTGTTGCATAAAATGTGCATCCTTTCCGTCCATACATTTCGTATATTACACAAAATATTACAAATATTCCGGAAAATGTAATTAATTTTATGCATTCACCCATCTCCATCGTAAAAAAGTATTATTATTATATATATATATATATATATTAACAAACACATCAAGATCGCATTCAAGCCAAATATATGTAGAATGAATACAATACGATATTGATGTACCAACAACGACCGACCAACCAACTCATAATAATATAATACATATATATATATAAATATATAACATTCAACAACAACAAATCATACACAATTTACCATCAAGGCATCAACCCAATGATCCAGTGAAAACAATTAAATAAAAGTTGCGATGCCCACTAAGTATATAAAATGTGTATACGTACAAAAAGTAAATTTTTAATTTTTGTGCCATTTGGTCAATGCCCTTTTCAATACAATAAATATATATCTATGTGTCTATACAATGAACCTTTCTAACTACATATGAAATAAATACACATCAATATAATGTTGATGATAATACGGTTTTTATCTATACGATGACACACATTACATCATTACAAATTACCTTTAAAATATACAATAATGCCTACGTTTTTTTTTTTCTTTTTTAAATGTTAATATGTACAATAAAAAAAAAAACACGAAAATATTAATGCTGAGCTAGAAATATTTTCAAATTTTCACAATTATAAAAACACTAAAAAAAAAGAAGAAGAAATTAAAATAAAACAAAAAATATATTTTCTATTTTTTTATTTTTTATTATAATTTTGTTTATCTAAGCAAATCGCACTTAAATATGTACATGCAATTTAAAATGTTCGTGCACTGTTCAGCAAGCTATACAATTGAATGTTTACACAATTTGACATACACACACACACACATCACTTATTGAGTATTATTTTAAATTATCTATCGATATATATTCACATAAATTGGCTTGTTTTTCAATAAAAATAAACATGCGTTGTGTTCCAGGGCTTCAGTTTTTTTTTTGTTTATTTTTATTTGCTTCTTTTTTTTTTTTTGGTTGCGATCGATATTATTTGAATATCGATTATTATGCTTCTCAAATGGAAGCTTACAATTTTATGGAAATCAAAAACATATTTATTACACGAGTTTTGGATCTCTTCTGAGTATATTATATATACAATATACATATAATAATTGGTGGCTATATTCTTTGAGAGAACTTCCCTACAATATATAGTAAATGCATTCTATGTAACGTAATGCTTAAAATCAAATTCATTCTGTAGCCTCACTCAAAGTTCTGTCGCGATAAACATAATGGGCTTTTCCAATATCCTTTTAGAATTGCACTGATTTATAGGGAGTGTGCTCAATATAATGATCCGTGTCATGCACGTAATAATTTATACAATAATCTACCAAAAGTGATCATCGATATGTTCAGTTCTTTAATGATATATGAAATCTCGTATATAGCCTATAACCGTTGTTTACCCACGCCAATATATATATAAATATATATATATATCGATTTCATTAATGGTATGGTAATGTCCTACATACATGAATAATTCCATATATATATACGCATTATTTTGATGCACTTTATAGTAAATATATATTTTATGTTACACCTCGCGCATACACCTACCATAATTTAGATAATTTTATATTTTATAATAAAATGTTTATTGTAAGTAGGAAATATTGCCTATATATATATGAGGTATATATTTTTTTTTTTTATTTTTCTTCAATTTTTTATGTATATTAGCTAGAATTGGTCTGCTGTCATAATAAAAAGAAAAAAGAAAAAGAAATAATATACAATATACAAAATACAAAATACAAAATACAAAATATAAGAAAACGAAAAAAAAAAAAAAAATAAACAGCGAGAAGTTCAGCTCATAAAGGAAATTGTTATGGCCGCTGTTTATACATAATATATGGGATGTTGAGCATTGGAGATGAATACCAAATGATTGCATATAGTAGGCATTATAAAATATATGTGATATACCGAACAACACACGACACAATATAACAATAAACAAATATCTATAATACACGTTTTGTGGTAAAATGGAAACGAAAGGTGAATATTTTTTGTATCAACATGTGAATATAAATGAACATATAAATATTATGTTATATTTATGGTAAAAACAGTCTTATAGTCGAGTGGTGTGTATAACTAAAGTCACATATACCTTTTTCCAACCTACAATAAAATCGTATAAAAGTTAAAAGCTAAAACCTAACACATAAAAATATATTATCTTACACGTAGGCCTACGTATAAATTTTTTTTCTTTTTTCTTTTTTTTTTGTTTATCATAAATTCATAATAAAAATGTTTATCATTAAAATTATTGTGCATTGATGAATATATATATTTTTTTTCCATGACAACAACAACATAAAAGAAATTGAAATGTTTTTTTTTAAAAAAAATAAAGGTGTGTTTTTCTATAGTTATACACTCGGTATATATTATATATAATTGTGTTGCGCATTGCCTAATCGATGTTTGCATTCTGGTTGTTATCGTTTTACCTAGCACAGCGTACTAATGTGTTTAAAAAAAGAAGAAGAAAAAAAAAACTCATAAAAAGCATTTAATAAAATTCAAAATCAATAGAAAATGAAATACACCTTCAATAAATACTTTATCAATAATTTAACAGGTAATTATAAAAATTCTATCTTGTTGTGAAATATAAATAAAATAAATAAATTAAATTGGGTGTAGAATATTGCAGTCGAGACTCAATTTATGTTTGTTCACCTTTTGCTGTACAAGTTCATTCACTGGGTACGTATTTTAATAATAACTCCATAGAAATATTAAATTGTACATTTCTTCATTTGATTATTATTATTATTTTTATTTTTTCGCATTAAATTTTCTTATTTAAAAATGATTACTATTACTATATACATATATAAAATTTATAATATATCACATTATTTAAAAGGGGTTTTCTTTTCATGTTAATGGGTAATAAATTATAAGACCCTAGCTTACGTATGTTATGTGTTGGGATTTGTAAAGGTTAGTCTATACAATTATTAGGCTTGTTTATTTGCTTCTTCTTTTTTTTGTTTTTGTTTTTGTTTTTGTTTTTGTTTTGTCTTTTAACTCTCTGTCTTTCTTTCTCTCTCTCTGTATATCAAAATTTAAATCTAAAAGTTATAAAGTAACAGTTGGTAAGTCATTTCCTCATTATTCTTGACATGGGTGGTTAAATAAAATGGTAAACAAATACCATATAGAAATATTTTAATTTCCGAAGGACATATCATATAACATATTTTATGTATAATGTATATATTACGAACTTATCCACTTTAATATAGAGCTTGTAAATTTTTAAATAACAACCATTTACATATCTTATCACCGCAGCCAAATATTGTTATGCAATGAAAGAAACTCCAATAAAATATTTAATCGAAAATCTTATCTTTGAAATTGTCAAATAGAAATATTTAATATATATTAAAATCGAAACGTGAATATACATTACCATTACCATTACCATTACCATTACACACATTACACAAATTGCATATAATTATACCAAATAATAAATAAATATATAAATATCATTCGACATTTAATTTCATGAAAACAAATTGCCTAAATTTATTATAAATGTATAAATCGGATATAAAAACGGAATCATCATAAAAAAAAACAGAAAACAAAAATCAGTATTGTAATAATGAAAATAGAAAAAATTACACTACATTTAACTTAAAAAAAATCGATATTTTACTTTTACTTTTGGTTATAAGTAGCGCAATTCTCTTTCATAGCAAAATTAAAAAATACTTTTCTTATATTGTAATTCAATAATGTAAGGTATTATAAATGGTATTGTATCTTTTTAGCAATGGTAACAATAGATAGTCAACACAATTTATAAGATAAACGTTACTCTTAAATCTCTTCTATTCAATAAAAAAAAAACAACAACAACAACAACATGGAAAAACTCTAACAAGAATCTTCAACAAAAAAAAAAACAACAACAACAACATGGAAAAACTCTAACAAGAATCTTCAACAGCTAAGAAGTGGAACATCACTTTCATAACATTGTATTCCGTTACTCCAAATGAAATTCATTTTAATCCTCAAAAATGTAATCACATTGCTTTACAAACATCAATTTCTACCAAAAAATTCCAATATACAAATATTACTAATATGAATAAATAAAAATGACACAGAGATAGGAGAATTCGCGATTATTATTGTTTTTATATGGAAAAATATTCAACGTATAGAAATTCAAAATAATAAAAATCTGATATAAATAGTAAACAGTGTGATGTGTCTGAAGTGTGATTTGTACACTTTATTTGAAATGTCCTTCTTGTACAATTTTTTTTGTTTAAAAAAAATGTTTTTGCTTCATGCTCTCGTATTATATTATAAAAACTGCTTTTGTTTGTTTGTTCACTTTTGACATGTAAAGCGCAATTTGAAAAATAAAAATCGCAAAAATGAAAAAAACCTTAGTTGTACATTTTAGCATATAAATATTTCATAATATTATTGTAACAATTCAGTCGCGACAAATATAAAAAAAAAGAAAGAAAAAAAAGAAGAAGAAACTATGTGGCATGGTTACCTTCTGTGATATCTTTCGAGAAAAACGGATTTGTTTTTTTTTGCTTGTTTTAAGTATTTGATCTCGACGCGAAGAATTTTTATCTTTTCAAGAAATAGCTTAACAATAATATAATACAGAATTTTTTATAAGAAATACCAAGGACACAAATTGTATTATATCATGAAAAGAAGAAAAAAAACATACACAGCACACACACACACACACACACACACACACATACACATTCACATTCACACACACACACATATATATATATAAAATCTTATACAGGGAAAATGCCCCACAGATATTATTTAGTAAGATTCTAAGAATTTTGTCGAACAAACGTAAGTTGCATGAACACAAAAACCGTAAAAACACTTCCTTGCTTCTGGTATTTTTTTTTTGCTTCTGCTTCTTCTTTTCTCGATAATATGCAGGTTTGTGAATATACTTGTTTATAGTTGAATGATAATACAATACCTTTTAAGTAATTCTTATTTTTTTTGTCAATTTTTTTTTTCTTCATTGGAGCCTTTTTTTCATTCCTCAAATCATTTCTACTTCATTTCGTTTTTCTTGCGGGCGTCAGCTGTAAACGTAGGTATCTTAAATACAACACCATATTTTCGTTTTTTTTTTCTTCGAATATATGCTCGTTATAGATAGCTTTGTGCGAATGTGTATGTATTATATTTATAAGTTTGTAAAATAAGGCAAAAGAGAGTTCCTTTAGGCAATTAGATCAAGTATAAGTCTATATATGAGATCAAAGAAATTTGCTGTTTGTCGTCGCTGAAAATATTAACATTGCGATGAGTGTGAGTTATGAGTTCTAATTTATGTGTGGTACTCGTATATGACCAAAAATAAGAGAAAAAAAAATTATAATAAAATAAATCGTTACCATAGAAGGTATAAGATATACATACACATTATCGTATTTAAATAAGATAGACATATAAATATTTATTTATGATATCATTTTATATTGGTGTTTATTTTCTAAAACGCAAAAGTGGGCGCTGAGGAATTATTCGTAAATGTAATCTGATATAAGAAAGTATTAACAGAGAAATATTATTATTACTCAAATAGAATAAAAGGAATACAGAAAAAGATTTTTTTTTTTATTTTTATTTTTTTTTATCCAATATTAACATTTATCTTAAGATTGATGATTTAATTAAATTAACCGGAATTATTATGGAAACATGTTGGTATGATACCAAACATGTACCATTAAAAAAAAAGCAATCTACCAATGGATTGGTACACGACTTCATTTTTGTAAGAAATTTAAAAAAAAAACACGTGGTTAAAAAAGGGACAATACCGGCGAAAAATTCTGCGTCTTTTGTTATACGACCATCAAAATCCGCTCAGTCCACATAAAAAAAAATCGGACAAATTTTCCCCAATTTTCAAAAGTGCATAAACAAAATAATTTTTTTTTTGATTATTGTATTGCTGATGCGTTGAACATCATTTAGTGAGCAATACAAAATTATTAATACAAAAAAAATATTTGCCAAACCAATACTTGATTTTATTCAAAATTTGGCCAAAATTTCTCAAAACTGAAGTAAAAAATGTTCTTATTTCTCATTTATTCGTAAGTCATAGATAATCAACTGATTTTTTTTTTCTTTTTTTTTTTTGTCTTCTTCTTTGTGTTTTTACATAATAGCAGCGTATTCGCTGTATTTATTCTAATCAAATTATATTTTTCAAGATTGCAAATCAAAAATATTTTTATATAAAATATACAATTTTATTTATGGTAGATGGGAAATATAAGCATACAAACACCCTCATTATTTGATTTTTTTCAAAATAATTTTTCCATTTATTTAACTAGATTATATTTATAAATGTAAGATAAAAATCAGTGTTTATAAGTGTAAATGGTTTTCATAAAAGAAATTCATAAAGAAAACATAGGAAAATTAAAATTTTTCATTTATAGTCAGTCATAGTAAATGAACAGCTTTTATATAAAACTACTGATATTTTTTTTTGCGTTTTAAAATGCATAAAAACGGGTGCTGTTCGGAGAATATATACATCGCCACAAAAATATATCTATAGAATATATAAATGAGAAAGAAAAAAAAAAAGAATGGAAAATAATATTATAGAATATTATGGAAATTGCAATTTTTCATATTTTTTTTTTTTAAATATTCCATCCATAAGCTTCTATTTAATAATCATGAAAACAATTTTTATAGTTGAAAATTTAATTAAATAGTAATTAAATATACTTTGGGGCTCTGTTTATAGTAAAATATCTAAAAAAAAAAAAAAAAAAATGTAATGCTATTATATGTAATGTGTTTGAAGATTATATTATAAACATTAAAACATCTATAATTATATACAATAGAGTTTTCACACAAATATTGCATTAATATTTTCTTGAATTTTTTTTTTTTTTGTATATTATGAAGATTTTATGTTTTTCATTTGAAATTTTGCATTAAATAAATTATTTTCTGTCATTTAGCTTTTGTATAACTCATTGGATAACTCAATAAGAAATGAACAAATTTTCAACGTCTTAAGGTAAGTATGCAGATCACCGTAAGTATCATTCCCTCCGAAATATCTTGCGAAATAAATTTTCTATGGACTTTTCTCCTGTTAAATTTCGTTTCGTTTCTTTTGCTATGGATTTCGCAACCATTTCGCAAGTGATCTGCATACTTTGACTTGCCTTTAGGCGAGAAATAAGATGCTCTGTAACTTGTATATGAGATAAATATCGGCTCCTTCTTCACCGCCCCCCTAATTCGCTTTAAAGCTAATAAACATTTGGGACAAGGAGATATGGGATTTTTTTTTTTGGATCCCATGTTTAGCCGAGCGGATTTTGATGGTCGATATACCAAAAGACGCAGATTTTTTTTTGTCAACAATATATTACATACTGACGTGTTTGAATATTTCGTTTTTTTTGTCTTGGAATTCAATTTTTTTTTCTGTTTTTGGTTTTGTCCGGCGGTATTTCCCCTTTTTTTTGGATCAATTGTTTTTTTTCCTATAAAAATGAAGTCGTTATACAAATCCATTGGTAGCTTGTTTTTTTTTTTATTTTTCAACTGTTTTTGACTTTGAACACTATTCATTAGAAAAGTCACTTTTATTCAGCCCTAATATTGATTTTTCTTTTACAATCATTTAATAAGTAAAAAAGAAAATGATTTTTTAAAAAAATGCAATAAATTGTTTTAAGAATAATGATTGATTTGAACCGAAAAGCTATTCTACGCCCGCAATATCACTGATTGACGCTTATATGTATTAAATTCACGATATTTCTGTTATCTTTAATAATCAATTTTACATTCCAATTTGATGGGATTTGACCTACTTCACATAATTACAAAATAATTTAATTAACATGCAATTTTATATGCGCTTAAATGTGTTTGTGTGTAATACTTAATTTTACAATTTATGAATAAAATATACGCCGTATTAATAATATCACTATCTATAAATATAAACAATCAAATATCAAATAGAGATTTTCAAATGACGACTGAATACGTGTTGTATTTAAATAATAAAGATGCAAGAGTAAAATATTTACCGTCGTGATTATTATTTACCATATTTTGTACACAAACATACATATTACATATATTGCATATTAAATATAAAATTATGCATAAAAAATTATATGTAAAGTCTATCAGTTAATAATTGTGGGAGCTGAAAAGCATATTATGTAATATCAGCAACATGTTGTATATATGATTATGTATCTATATTTTTGTAATCCTCCTCCTAACTATTTAAATAAAAATATTCTTTTTGTTTAGTTGTTTTTTATATTTAAAGTTTAAACTTAGTTTCAGTTATTTGTTATTATAATGAGAACTATCAGTTTTCATAAAGTGTATAATATTGGTGGGGCCGTTACTAATAAGCCAATAGAATTTAGAGGGATTTTAATTCTGTGGAGACGAAAAGTAAACACATTTCAAATGATGAATAAAATTTTATTTTTTTGTCAATTTAATTAAAACATGATTTAAGTTTCAAGTTCATACAAGATAAGTGAAGAAACTATTAAAACTATGTATGCTGTGTTATCTGGAATTAAGTAATTAATTATTGTGTCATTATCAAATATCATTAATTCAATATTAAACAAAATGATTTATTTTATCTTGGGCAAATGTAAAATTATTGCCATAAATAATACTAAAAATGATATTAAAGCACACACACACACACACACACACACACACACAACACAATCTTATCCACTTCTAATGAATGTGGCTTGTTATTATTCGAAAAGTCAATATTTCGGTGCAAGCATTTTCTGTATATTCTGTTACACATAAATATATTCTTGGTGAAATTATTTTGATTAAAATTTAGTTTTGAACTCTCTATATTTAAATATTTATGAGTTGTAAATTTTTGGAAAATTTTCTGAATAACTAATTTTCAAGTGTGTTTCCGATAAACCGTAAAATATCATTCTTTTGTATATTTTGCACATGATCTTAAATTTATGTAAATAATTAATAAGTAATTGTTATCATGTTTATTGTTTAAAATATGTAAATTGACTTTCGAGAGTAACAATCAAAAGCTTACAACAAAATACATTTGATTTTATGATAAAGCGTAAATAAATGAAAATGAAAGATTATGTTGTTTTAGTTATTAGAAGAACAAAAACAACAATTTATCGATTCGTTTTTGAATAATAATAAATATGGAGTTTTGGAAATCACGGTTTTTTTTCGCTCTATTCGAAAATGCTGGAAAACTAAATTTACGATTTTAATAAAACTTATTTTTATAAAGCATTGCTTGCCCACACATAATAAGTACATCTCGATTCTATCTCAACTTTAAGTGTTTAAACGGGTTCGAATGTATAAATTTTTCTAATATTTATTTCTAAATATGTAACTCAGTGAAATTAATTATTTAGACTTGCAAGAGTTGCAAGTAAATAAAAAAAATTCTAAAATTCTTTTTTTTTTACCATACTATGCAATTTTTACATGAACATATTTTACAATTTTGATATACAAATATTTTATTTCAATTTTGGTATTAAACAGACTAATTTTAGTTAAATTAAGTATCTACACAACAAAAAGTGTATAATTTGTATAATAACTCTCTGAATATTTACATAAATAAATGTCTAGTCTTCATCATTCTGGAAAAGTACAGTTACCTGTACTCTATCAACCTGAATGTGTACTATATTTATATTCCCTGTATGCACGAATGACTTTTCTAATATTTCAATTTATATGCACATTTTCCATTTTAAAATATTATGACACAAATATTTGATATTCAAATTTTCAACACATATTTTCATTTAATGTCAATAGCTGTCAACCCGTTTTCTTTTCTTTGCGTTAAAACGCATTATATTATATTCTATATTACTATTATTATGAAATTGTATATGATATAGTATATACATACTTAATACTAACTAACAGTGAAAGAGAGTTGACGGAAAACATAATCTGTAACATGACAGTATGTTTATTATATCAACATAAATAAGTAAGATAGGTGTATGCTGGTGATGATGGGAATATAAGATCAATAATATTAATATAACTACATACGGATATATATATATACCTATATAGAAATAGGTTGGAAAAATTATTACTCGAATTTGATTTACAAATTATTTTCTATTCCACCCTCCTAACAGTTTAGCAAGGAAAGTATTTTATCAACAAAAAAAAAAAGAAAAACAAAAAAAATACAAAGTCAGTCTGTAATTTGTTTGATAATTGCTGATAATAGATTTCATCTTCAATCATTAAATAATTTTAAAAAAGAACCCCCAATAGTAGAACTAGTACTTTGCGTATTATCTATATAACAATTGCTTTCTTATAGAAGTAATTTAGTTGAAAAATAAAAAATAATAATAAAAGCGGAAAAGAAAAAGTTAGTTAGAAAAAAAAAACTTTTCATCAATCTCTGATGATGACAGCATGTTCAATTTTTCTTATATTTCTATTTTCAATATCAAATACACACATGACACAACGATACGCAGACCGATCCCCGCCTTTTACTTTAACAACATTTTTTTTTTTCTTTTTCTTTTTCGTTTTTTTTGATGATTTTTTATATATACATATAAATATATATATTATATATATATATATTTTTAATAAAACTTTTTCATGTTTATACTTTGAGTACATATATAAATGTTTGTTGGAAAAACAAAAGTTTTCTTTGCTAAATTCATATACATAAACCGAACAACACCTTCAGGCCATGTATGGCATATATTTACATATTAAATCAATGTAGAAGCGCATATATAATAATATTATATATATATATATATATATATGTATAAGTGTATATAATATGCGAGTTGGTTGGCTAGAAAATCTGGCATTTTACTACCCAAACATGCATATCTACCTACAAAAGACATATTTTACGACATGAAATTATATAATATATGTTATACATATTTATATAAATCTATAGATATTTTACATGGAAAATTGTTATATGTTTTTGTTGTATTTTGCCTAAATATACTTAGTGTTTGATGAGTGTAAAGTGAAATATATGCAAAGAAAATGGTGACTATATTTATATTTATATTTATATTTATATTTATATATGTATATATATATATATATATATGTATATGTTTTACTTACTTATATATTCCATCTATCTAGATATTCTATACAATAAAATATTTGGAAAGATATTAGTAGATAGAACTAAGAAAACGGAAAATGTAAACATAATGTCAAATTTTCTTCTTATTTAAATTTTCTAATACCATATTTGGCAACATGTATTTGTATAAATATATATATGTATATATATTTGATACAGGAGACAAGCATGAAACAGTAAGAAGTATTACTGCCATATGATATTTATCATATTTTCAAATAAATTTATAGGTAAGTTCTTGTTACAGGATGTTTAACATAAGCGTGTCTAAATAAAGAGGAGGGTAAGACAGAATATCACATCAGAATTTTAATAAAAAAAAAAAAAAAATAAGAAACATTGATCTTTCAAGAGAAAAATCTTTGATTCAATGGAAATACACATCGAAAATTGTCGAATCGATTAAATTAAAATAAATAGTTTTGTATGTGCCACTTATTATATGTTGACAGACTACCAGTTTAATATTAAAATCATAAAGCCAAAAAATTTTTTTATCAATTTTAAGCCAAATAACTTCAATGCATGATTATCGCCGCCATTTACACAAAACAATTCAAAAATAATATTTTTAAATCAAATATATTCAAGCTGATGATATTAACTAAATTCAAAATCATATTTTGCTATTTCCCTAACATCATAAATCCTGAATTCGCATAAATGTGAATGTGGTGCAACATCATCTATATATACTCCATTTTATTTATTTGCTATAAATAAACAAGTAAAATCGTTTTCTAACATAGAAAATCTCTCAAAAAATTTATATTTCAATCATACATAATTTCAAATGGTGCGATGCTCAGCTTTCTTCCTTTTTTTTTTTTAATAAATCCATGTCAAACATATACCATTAAAATTAATTCATCCACCTAAACCAGAACATATTTATGATAGAATATTATTTTGTCATAATTTAAAATGTTATTGTCGAAATACATTTAGACAGTCGTTTTGTTTAATTTGCTTCTTTTTTTTATATATATATATGTATATATAATAATGGCTACCAATTTACTTCTGTTGAAATGTCCGCATAACATCATCACAACACTAAGACATGGATTAGCAAAAAAAAAAAGAAGTAAAAAAACATAATTTATTATAATTTTATTTTATCATATGCTCCATTTCGCATAATAGAAATAAATGACAGTCATTCTATTTGAAAAATAGTTGAAAATTCTGTCAAAAGCAATTACATTAAAAATAAAAAGAAAAAAGAAAAAAAAGATAGAACATTTGCTAAACTTTCAAATAAATTGTTACTGCGCTATTGATTATGGTACTCGAATATTATTTGAAAATGTTTTATTTGTGTGGGTGTGTGTAGCCTGATGTTTCTCAACGTACATTTTGTCACAAATGAATTGAAAATATTAAGTAAATCACAATACTCGCACTCTTACAATCACACTATAATATGCCATTTAAAATAAAATCACAATATATAAAAAAAAGTATTTTATGGTATTTGGTAATTCACCTGCATTGCTAGCTTGCAAATTATATATATAAAGCCACATGACAAGTGGTTTATTGTAAAACAGGTTGCTATTTGTATTTGATAGCATTCTATGTAAGCATGCAATCATGGTGATTAATTATTTATGATATCATTTATCATTTAATTCCCATTTTAACTATACGAACTGATATAAGGCATTGGAAAAAAAAATTCCAATACAAATATGTGTGCTTGGCTGGCTTATATGATTATCAAACAACAAGTTAAATTCGTTTGAATTTGAAATCAAATGAAAAAAAATATATATATATATATATAATTCAAAGAAAACTATCAGACAATTTAGACAGATTATATTTTGTCATGGTTTTATTGCATTAAATTAATCAATATCAAAATAGCGAGAATTATTTTCATAAGAATTATTAACTTTAATTAAGGTTTATAAAATCCATATTATATTTATAAAGAATTTTATAATGTACTAATGTACATTTCCAATTTTATCTTTTTTTTAGTTTTTTTTCATCATTTCAGTCTTCATTTGCCATATTTTTGATTTTCATCAATAATATTTTATAAAAAGCACTTATTTTTAAGTAGCATATAAAAAATATTTATTAATCATTCAAATTCCACTTAACAATTTAATATTATTTCGAAATTCTTTTCGATAAATGCTCCTTTAAACAAATAGAGAAAAAGCAACAGCAAAAAATGAATAAAAATAAAAAAAGAATTAATCTCTGGATGCGTATTACATTGTAACATATCAAAATGAAAAAAAAAAAAATGGAGAAAAAAATTGTATACATGAAATATAGCGGCATTATAAAAATATTCTCCATAATATTACATATCGCCTTGCCTGCAAATAACAATACTTCATTTCTTCGAGTACACGTATGAGTGCAATTCTGTATATGTGTGTACACAGCATTCATACAATTTCATACAATATATAATAATAAATACTTATTTACGAATACATATGAATTTATTTTTAACTTTTCTATATAAAAATTGGTGTATTGGAAACTTAAATCATGTTGCTTCTAAATATTGAAAAGCTAGACACATAAATTCTCGTTTTTAAAAGCCAACGAAAATTTATGTTCTGTTCTATCATCATATGCAGCAGAAAAATAAGTAGCTCCATTTAAAAAAAATATATAATAAAAAAAAATCTGTGTTTTCTTTTTTCTTCTTTTTTTTTGTATTTTTCCAAATATATGAATGTAACATGTTTATAAATGTGCATTTCTGCTTGAATGCGGTACATAGTTGCGAGGAAGAAAAACAAAAAAAAAAATATGTGTGCAATATTAAAGTTACAAACTACAAAATAAAAAAATCAACTATCTTTCAAAAGATTCTATAGTAATTTCTTATTCGATTGTTATTTTTTTTTTTTTCGTTGGTCTTGAAACAGGCTAATTTTCACTGAACTTTGTTGTTGGTGGCTCATCAATGTTGACAAATTCGTTTTGAATGTTCTGAACCGAAAATGAATTGGATAGTGTGGCCATTTTTATTGAATTTAACAATTTATTAACTATATATTCCATAAAACTAATGCTTCCTCTTCCTGTTGAACTCTGTTATCAGAAATATTATATACAGAAAGCAATATGAAAAAAGATGCAGAAAATCTTTCAAATATCTATGTTTCCAACAAAGAAAATTGTGAAAAAAAAAGTGTTTTTCTACTTTTTTTTTTTCTTTCTTTCGTTTTTTTTTTTTTTATTTTTGATTGCCGGCTTTTGAATTCAGTTAGAATTTCTGAACATGAACACGATGTATGTGATGCGTATAAATAAATAATATATGTTCGCTTAAATTGTAATCAGATGTTCGGGATGATGTATATTTTATATGCTGTTATATTTTATATGTAGATTAATATTAGGAATGTTGTATACAAAAGAATCTATTTTCAGAGAAATTTTATTTGAAAAATATTGTATATTTTATAAGCAGGCAAAGATTTTTATTTTATTTTTCTGTTCTGTTCTGGTTATCGAAATCGAAACTGTTTGGTGTATGATGCTCACTATATATATATATATATATATATATATACGCCATCATTTTATAAGATGATCTTCTCTGGTACCCAATGAATAGCAATACAATATCACATCATAATATCTATCGTATCGTAACTAACAACAAGCAAACAAAAATATACATTGGTTTGAAGAATTGCGTAGGAGGCAAAACCAGTATAAATACACACATTTTCCTATGGATGCGTAACATTCATATAAACAATGTACACATAAATTCCTATTCAATAATTTTCTCAGATTTGTTACAAATTGTTTACCTTCTCAATAAGAAATAATGGGCTAAAGAAAGTTTTGAAGTTTGTGTTATTTATTGTTATTTATAATGTTTTTTTTTTTTTTTTTTTTGTGTAGTTGTGAATCGATTGAGTTGTGCTATTTTGTTACATTATTATAATAATTACTGGTTAGGTTAAGTTGATAAATACCTCATAATCAAATGATGAAAATATAACTTGATGAAGAATATAAAACATACCTGAAAATAAAGAAAGAAAAAAGAAATTAGAAATGATTAATTTAAGTGCTATTTAAATGGTTTTATTACTTTTTCAATTTTGTTAATGATAAATATTTGCCAAACGATAAATTTTGTAAATGTTTTGAATTGATATCAAATTGGATTTTTTGTTAATGCAAAAATATATTGGAAAAAATTATTTAAAAAAATTTATATAAAAGATTAATTATTTCAATTAGGTGTTTCAGTTGCATTCACTTTGAAATCGGAAGCTTAACTTTTTTTTAACGTTAATTATATTCTATTAATATATTATTAATATATTTCCGCCAATAAAAATTAAGAATATGTTAAACTTTTCTTTTTTTTTGCTAGAATATTCTATTCAGTAATGCTCAGTGATCATTAATAAATAGAACCGTAACCATTACAATACTTAGCAAAAATCCAATATCATATATTCTTATTTCCCATTAAATATAAGCTGAACAAAAAGAGATTTTAATCTAAATCATAATAAACTCTACTAACCAGGTAGTAATTATCTGTAATCTGTAATCGAATCATAAAAATTATGTTCAGTATCTCGTTCAGTACCATAGTTTTTATTTATTTCAATCATTATCTACTTTTTCTCCATCATTTTAATTTTAATCAATAAATAATCCATTTTTATCTATTCAATTAAACTCTATTTAATTTAGCTTTAAAAATTAAGATTGTACGATAAATTTTTCATTGTTTTTCAATAGATTTTTTTCAAAAAAAAAAAAAAAAATTGAAATACGTCAAAAGAACTTTATATCAAATTCTCTAATCATTTATATGTACTGATTTTTATAAGTGGTGTTGTACTTGAAACATTAAATTATAAACTCAATCGCGGTTATTTAAATACATTTAATAAAAAATAAAATAACAACAACAACAACAACAACAACAACAATAAAAAAAAACAATTGAAACAAAGAAAAACGTCCAACAACAAGATAAATGAATAGAAATGGTAAATCGGTCACAATAAATCATGAAGCCTACTAAAAATTTTAAACAAACATAAAAATAAAAACATATATTTCATTTTAAAGACAAAAACCACACTATAATCACATCCATCACATATCCCATTTCGAATCATTTAGTTTAGTTAAGATTTGCCAGGGCTATTACATGATTGTATGATTATTATTCGTCACGTTTCAAACTTAAATGTTAAATATCGCACATATTTCGGTATACGTTTTGGTATTATATTTCTATATATATATATATAGATTCTATTTTATTATTGAACTAAATATAAATGATAATATTATGAAATCATGTGAAATATTATTATCTATATACAAGTGTAATGCATATAAGTGCAGCAAGTGTATTAGAATTGGATAACTGAATTGAAATAAGAATATATAGATAATATAATAACATATAGATATATATAAAACAGCAACATATCAGATATAAATTGCATGTTTGGGTTCGTTATAAATATCATAGCTTCTAAAACTTATGCATTAGATATTATTTATTATACATACATATATCTCCATATATATCTCTTCAATAATACTATATGTAAATATATATACTATTATACATAAATGTTTTCGGAAAAGAACATTGCACGAATGCTCTTTAAATTTTCCACATAGAATTTCAATCTCAAACGAAACAAGAAATACAGCAAAGATATATAAATTATATATGCATTTAGTTGAAGTCGAATGGTATGCATTAATAACAAAATAAAAATATATATATATATTTTTTTTTTTTTCTTAAATATATGTTAAATAACAATGAACGAGTGGAGTGGCATTTATAAACAGTTAATAAGTTTTCATATAATAAATAATAATAATAAAAAAAATCATTCTTATTTTACTGTGTTGCATAATTCCAAATGTAGTTAAAATATTTGCAAAATAACACATTCAGAATTGTAATTGACCGCAATTTATGTGAAATCAGAAATAAATTCTAAGTGTACAAGGTATAAATATAAAAAAAAAAAGTTTATACGAAATAAATTTTACACAAACTACCAATATAGAAATAAACTCAATTATTGATCATCTATTTTCCGTGATCAATTACATTATAGCCCACTTAACAAGTGATAATGAATTTATTTTTATTTAGAACACACAACAGAAAACAAACAGCAATCAGCAATCAGCAACTCAACCTTAATCTCTTTTCTTTTTTTTTTCCCCGCATAATATTTATTTATGATGAATTCATACAAAAACGTTAAAGCATAATTACTTTAGCTAAATAATACAAACAATAATAATAATAATAATAACATATATATAAAAATATATGCTTATCATCGTTATGATAAGATATCAATCTAAAAGACATAAAAATTTGTTATTTCTTCGTTTTTTTTTTTTTTTCTTTCACAAATTCGATATTTATTAAACATTTTATTTTATATAAAAATAATAACACATAATTGATAAGGATTTTTGGTTTTCTTAAATTTCATATCAAACATTTTTCAATTCTTATTTTTACATTAATTTTTTTTTTCTGTTATCAATAATTCTCCACTTGATAATGCTGGTGCTGTGTGTGTATGTCTTAAAACACGTAATACCTAAAAGTTTAACGATGATTTCATTTTTTATAAAAAATAATAATATATATATATATAATATATAATCTTTTACTGCTTTATTATGTTTATTGCATCTATAAGAGAAAATCAACACACTACACACACTACACACACACACATATTACTTTGTTAAATACCGCAATTATTGTTTGCCGGAATTTATATTTATAAGACTTTGAATTTTTTTGAAATAAAATTTATCTAGAAAATTGACAAATAGAAAAGAATTTATTAAATAATTTCGATCTTATTAGAAAAGAGTTGGTCTAAATCGAAAATACAATTTTACCTTGAAATATATTTTCAATAAGATTTTTGGTGTTTGCATTAATGTTACAAATTAATGTTAGATTAAATTACAAGCAATATTGTGTTGTGTGTTTAGTATGTTAATTATCCGGGTAATTATAATACAATAAATCTCTTAATTGACTTTAAATAGTTTGAACTTTGATGGTATATTAAATATGAAACCATAAATTCGTATCTTGTGTGTTTTCGTTAATGAAATTTAATTATTGTCGAATATGTTAAACGAGACTTCTGAAACATATTTTATGGTTTATATCTACATTTGGCAGTTGATTAGAAATATTACGTTTTACATTCAAAAAGAATTAATACACATAAGCATAACGCAACATTTAGAGATCAAAGGATTTACTTTTTAACAAAAAAAAAAAAAAAAAAATCAGTTTTGAGATTAATTGTTTCCGTTTAGGTATTTGATATCGACCTAATTTTGCTATTATTTAATCAATATAAGAATGGATAGAATACATTAACACCATATAAACTCCAATAAAAAATATATTTTAAATTTAAAAAGCATAAGCAAAATATGCAATATTGTCTCTTTTCATCTTTTCATCTTCTTTTTTTTTTTTATATATATATAAGTATATTTGTTGCTATATTGAATATTTAATCGGAAACGAAATTATTTAAACAGTATGATTAACTCTTATAAAACAATTTCTCACCTAAACTAAAGTATCCCGAATACTTATATAAACATTGTCTATAAAATAAAACCCTTGATAAAACCTTTTATTATATAAATTTTAAGTACTTATAATATTTTATGCAATGAAAATTTTCCACTAATAGCTTTAACAATTAACATACCTTGTAAAAGTTCTTCATTTTATTCAAAGATTATATAATTAAGTAACTAATTAAAAGTTTGATTGCTTTAAAGTGTCTTGTCTATACAATCAACCAAAAACGAATACTATGTATATATATTAGCTCAAAGCGTGTACAAGTAAGTATAACACAAATACCCGGTACAACACAAATGTGTATACTGTATATATACGCATAAAATACAAAAAAGAGGAATTTATTTTATTACGATAAAATGGAGCCAACGTTTTTCAGTAAACCAATATATCCAGTACCTACCTCATCTTACCACGTGTACGATTACAATAAAATATACCACATCATCGTTTCAAATAAACTAAAATTGTATTACATAAAAGCCGAAGAGGTAATAATAATGTTTTTTAACTAAATATATATATATATGTATTTGTGTGTGTGTGTGTGTGATGATGGCTGCTACTTATTGTATAGAAAATAGAATATTTTGTGTACAGAGTTGTGCCATGTACCTCTTCCTCTATATTATATAGGCGTGAAGTCAAGAATCACAAATTGACTTTGTGTGTGCGAAATGCCTAAATGCCTCATATAAAATACAATACCTAATAGCTATCGCGCGGTGATTGAAGGAAGTTAATATTATGCCGCATCGTATTGCATGGTATTGTAGGTATTAATAGGGTAAAGTCAAAGCTACCTCAAGCGTAAATCCTATATTATACATAGTCGAAGTTTAATTATATTGTAATATTGCTTGCTGCCTTATATATCAAAGGGAATATTTTATTACTGCGTGTTTTTAATGTACCTATACCTATCTTTCACAATTTATATATAAATAAATGAAAGTTACCTTTACCAAAAAATGTACAGAAGCATGTTCTGGTTCTTGTGTGTCTTGTGTAGAGAAAGAGAAATAGAATAAAATGTATACATATGATATATGTATACGTATAGTATAGTATAGTATAGTTTATTTGAATAGGTAAAGTAAAAATATATTATAAACGACACATAGAAACTGCAAAAAGTGGTATTCAAGAAATTGTAGAGTAAAAACCGCAAGTTCAGTAGGTGGATGTAAAGGTTGATAGAAATATAATCAAATAACTTTAATTAAAAGTCTTTGGGTATTACTTAGTTATTTTGAAACAAAAACAAAAACATAAAAAAAAACTTGTTACATACTACGACAATGGTCTCGGGTTCAATTTTACCATTTAAATATTGGTGTTGTAATTGTATTCAAATTTTGTAAAGTCACTAATTTTATTTTTATATATATATATATATATATATATTATAAATCCAAAATTTTAAGTTAAGTGCTATTCATTAATGTGGAAATATTATAGAAAAACAGTTTGAAAACAATGTAGAAATTTTCAAGGAAAACATATTTCAGTAATTAAATAGAATATACATATTATTATATGATTTTCATTTAAATTTTATTACAATACTTTTGTAATCTAATGCCTTCACTAAAATTAAACGAGAAAGTGAAAAGTATAATAAGAAAAAGTATTGTAAATTCCTCTGTGAAGTGTGTAACCTTACAATGTACGCGCAAATATCTATTCAAGCATTATTTGCATATTTGTCAGTATAGTACCAACATTTCAAACATTTTCGGTATGCAATATTAAAGAATTTAAGAATTTAATATAGGTATAGGTGCCTATAGAAAGATAGGTAACAAAGGTATGCTATATGCTGCATATAAGCAGTATAAGCTATACTTACCAATGTTTTTCAACATTGATTGTTATATTGCTTACCTATTGAATTAAATATAATATTATAAAATAGTCTCTGTTGATATATATTCAATATTCAAATTCATATAGAGTTTGTTCAGCAAAATATCATACATATTATTTTATGAAAGGAAGCAATTTCATATTATCATTTTCTTTTACCATTATAAAACCAAAATATATAAAGAAAATGTCATAGAGAATTTCCAAAACTGTGTGAGATCTTTTAGAACTGCATGTCCTATTTCATAAAACGGGAATTACATCGATGGCGCGTACTATTTCAAATAAGCACTAAAAGAAACTTGTCTATATACTGTCAGTGTTTAATCTAGCAAATTGTTGAACAACTTAAACTTGTTATTTAATTATTCACCACCCATCGATTTCCTCTTGTTCCCAAAATGAAACATTTGTTAAACGTTCATTTACCATAAAGAATTCTCTAATACCAGTTGCCGCACAATGTCAAGCTCATCTTTTGTAAATATAACCGTTTTAATATCATATCGTGCTGTTTCTTTTCCGCTTTCGCTTTAATGACCATCACCTTGAATTATTTGTATATGGCAAGTATGGTTATGGAAACTCTTAACCAAATATAAATCAACATGCAATGTGGTTTGGCTGGTATATACATTCAGTTTATTTTATAAATGTTAGGCGAACCTCTCTCTATCTACATTTTCTATCTAAAATCACACCTTTTTATTTTTACATATTTTTATAATATTTTACAGCACTTAATATAGCAAATTAAAATTTCTATTACATAACTAATGAACGGCTAAAATAAATTAAATGAAAAAAAAAATAATAAAAAAAAAAAAACGACGACGACGACGTTTTATACACTGAACTAACTTAGTCCCTCTACTTCGTTTGATTATTAAGTGATTCTCAACTCATTTATATACAATTGGTACTAAAGTAACAAGTACAAAGGCATTACTTACGTGGTAGGTCTGTATAGTACACTCTTCAGTGTTTATATTGAAGAAGGAAAATCACAGTTATTTTCATGTTGAACAAAGTGTGTACGTAGTAGATACTTGACATTACCATAGTTCTACATATAGAATCTAAATACATTGATAAAACGCAGGCTAGATTAAGTCAGACCAAATCTCGTCATATCGAAGCATCTATTCGTTGAAAACCATTCATTCATTCATTTGCATAAATTTCGTAACTGGAATGTGGTTAGATAGACTTTTATATAATATATTTCCATACGTGATTATTCAAAGAAAAAAAAAGTATTCTCAAAACATAGAAAATATAGAAGAGTATGCTTTTCAACAGATGCGCGACGTAGGCGTTGTTGATTCATACTTATTTTTGAAATTCTTCAAACATTATAAATATGTAATAAGTAACTTAAAAAAGAAAAATCCTTTCAATTTTACTGAAATACGCTGAATGCAAGGGAATTACATTTATTTTTTATGTGTAATGTAAGCAATAATAATTTATTTAAAAGAACTTAAAGACCTTCGAAACATCGATAGTGGGTGTTCAAATTGGTTGAAATGGAATATGTGCAGGAGTGCAGACTGAATTAAGTTCTATTATAAAGTTATTATAAACTATATTATATACGAATAGAAATTGAAACAATATACTTAATACATAAATCTAAACATTTTAGATAATGCTACAACATTGTAATGCTGCATGCCATACGACCCGATAATAATCAATAATGGCATTGGTTTGTTGTCCGTTTACTCTACATACCGTATCATCGAGATATAAACACTTTTAACATATAAAACTCAATGAAAACTTGTATACCATTACATGCATATATATCTATATGATATTCAGAATGTTTTACCACTTTTAGATATGCATTTATGTAAATTTCGAATGCAAACAATTTTCTTTGAAAATTACATGTTATTATGTTCCGCTGTGGAAAAGTGTAGTCGTATTGTTATTATTACATTGCGGGTATATATGTGTGTTAAGTAATTTCTATAAATTTTTAAATTATACAAATTAGCATTAAATCATTTTATAAACATATAAATAAAATACACATTACACACTAACATACACACACACTTTTAATTTTATGTTTGAAATGCATTGCCTATATGTTCATTTTATTGTAATATTTTAATGCAGTCGCAGACATGTAGGCAAACGAGGAACAAAACAATATGCATTTTATATATAATTATACTTATATTTATACATAAATGAAATAATTTAAATTTGGACTACTATAATTTACATTATAATACTTGAATTATCTGCATTTATCATTAAATGGAAAACAATTTTTTTTAATTTATTAATTATGTATACTTATACCGTCTATTTAGCCTGCGTACGATTTTTCGAATTAGGACAATTGTGCTAGTGTCCTAGCATGGCCTTGATGTGGCCGACAGGTCTAAAGGAAAAGTATCAGTTGTCCTAATTTGTCCGAAAAATATACTTTTGCCCTAAACGTTTGGCAAATACAAAATTTATTGTATTTTATTATAAAAATATTTATTTGAGAACTGAGAAAACCAACTATAGGACAAAAGGAAAATCAAAAGAGAACACGTTGCTAGGACACTAGTCCATATTAGCGGCCCTAATTCGAAAAGTCGTTCGCTGCCGAACTTATATGTAAATTGTAAAATTGTTTAATTAAAAAATTCGAAAAAAAGAATAATAAATGTGACTGACGGGAGCCGCTTAAGAAAACAATAAAATTAAATTTTTGTTTCGGATTCTTAGATTACAAAGTTTTTTTTAAACGCAGTGATCAGCAACAGTTTTTTCTATTAAAACATGTTGATTTTGTGGATATAAATAATTCAAGTATCAATCATTGCAAATATTTAAAACCAAAAATAAATCAAATAAATTGTAAAATGTTTTTCATATTGATTAATACTTTAATATATGGTCTTATGTCTTATGGTTTTTAATTTTAATTTGGGTTAAAAATAATAATGAATTAAATCATCGTAACAAGCGTTTCGTGTCATTTTTTTTGTTTTTTTTTCTTTAAAATATTTTGCCGCGCTTTTTTACTTCGTTAATCATTAAAATAGAATTCTTTATTTTCATAAATTTAGTTTTTTTTTTATTTTGTTTAAATAATTAACATACCGAACCTCTTTTTTGTAACATTTCTGAAGAATGACGTACCCAGAAACATAAGCATAACCATTTTTATACAGAAAACCTTAAAACAAATATTACATCATAGCATTGAAACCAAGACGACGATTTTTTTCTCAATTTTTTCATTTTTTTTTTTGTTAGTCCAAGCCAAGCCAAGCCATTTAAAAATCGAATCAAAACGCGCGTATCTTAAATTAATTCTCCTCTTCTTCGACCGTTAAAAATAAAAAGCTACCAGAAAAAATAAATAAATATATCTTGATTTCGTTAATTATATATTTTCTTATAGTAGTCTGTCTCTCTGTTATGCTGTTTATATTTGTGTGATGTGTAACATCCAAAACTTGAAATAATTTTAGCATCTCTTAAAGCCGGTTTTTCTTTCCATGTTTATTGTTATTGTCAAATCTGATAAGTTAGCGCAAAAGCGAAACTGATGTTGAGATATTTTTTTTTTTTTAATTATATTTGATTTAAATTTTAAATAGATGGAATTCTACAAATCCCTAAATATAATATGTACTCGATCATACACCATGCTGACCACACACACATTATAATATTATATAAAGAAAATATATAATAAGTGTATCTGTAAGTATATAAATGTGGTGTGTTTCTATAAAATCTAACCAAATATTTTGAGCGGAAAACTTACAATGTGATTATTTTATGTAGATGACAGGATATTTTTTTTTTAAATATTTATTTGTCTCTCTTTTATCTTTTTCTATAAATGAAGATATTAAATATTATAATTGTTCGCAATGATTTCCATTTACTTATTGCTTTAACTATTCGTAAACGATTAACTCGACATACTAATAATAAAATAAAATTAATCTAAAACAAATATCGATCAAGTTGCCCGACATTTCAAACATAAATCAAAATAATATTGGAAAATTGGTAGCAATTTAATGTTTCTAAAAAGCCTTCACTGTCAGCTGAAGCTTAAAATATCTCAAAAGTTAATTTTATGTTTTAAAAAAAAAAAAAAACTTTATGATTTCGCTTCTGATGCCAAACTACACAAAAAATAGCATATATATACGAAAAAATGAAGTCACTTTTAATATAATGTTTTATTAAAAAAAAAAAAAAAACGGTCGTAAAAAGCACACAAATTTTTTTCCATGTATGGTGAAAAAAACACATTTCATAAATATTTTCACGAAGTTTTTTTGTTTTTTTTTTATCGCTTTTGTGGATTTAGGTATTTTGTAACCGCACTCATGTACGGTATAACCTTTCATTGTAATTGGATTTTCAGTTATATAATATACGAGATAATATACTATTAAAAGTTTTGTATTTTAAATACAAACATTTTTCCACATTCCAAGCATTTTTATTTATTAGCCCTGTGGCGGTAGCAGTGGCAGTATGCGCGCGATAATATAATACTCAATTAGCTCTGACAATATACAAATAAAAATTAATACCATTTTTGTTTTTCATTTTCGATAATTTCACAATAAAATATATAAAAGTAATCAAAATCAATATTGAACAAATAAAATCAATATTGTTACCAAAATATGAATCAAACACAGATTTGTTTTTTTTTATAGTAACGAATATATTGGTGGGGTTTCTAGAAAATAATAAATATCGAAATTATTTCGAATTTTCGACTAACTATAAACTATTCCATTTTCAATGAAACTAATACCACACTTAGTTAACAAATAGATATTGTTAAAATGAATAGTTAAGAATTAAATTAAGCTGAAAACTTTTGATTGTTTCTGTAAATTAGTTTATGTTCAGTTGTTGTAGAATAATTGGAATCATTTCTATTGAAATACATAAAATCTTTGATGCTAAAGATATAGGTATGTACTTGTTTTAAACTATATATAGTGTTTATGAATGTTTAATGGTAACTTGTCTTCCAAATTAGTATTGTGAATCAATTGAAATATATATTAAGAGATTGGTTTGGTAGTTACATGAAAATTTATTATTTAAACTTTCTTATTTGAACATTTTAACAGATTTTTGTTTTTATATAAAAAAAAAAACTTCAATTTTAATTTGATATTACATACATTCTCTAACTCTATAAATTTATTATAGCATTGATTTCCAAGAAAACTATATCACTACAAGATAATAAAAACTATAACGCCAGCAAAAATTGAAGCGATATTTCATATTGTATATAAGATTATTTTTAAGGTTTTGATTGCATTAATCTAATGATTATTGTATTTTGTGTAGTCAAAATATCATTGCAAAATACTAAAACAAAAAAATAAAATAAAAAGTAAATAAATAAAGTAAAATAAACAGAACTTTGAATCATTTTCATATCTAAAAGTATTCTTTATCGAATTTATAAATTTTAAATTACGTTCTCGTTTTTTTCTTCTTTTTATTAAATTCTTAAATAACTAATTAATTGTGGTTTCATTAACATTTTCGAAAAAAAAACAATAAATAATTTTTTGAATCAAGTACAAAACAAGAAAGAGAGAAAAAGAAAAAGAAAATTGTAAATCACAGAATTCTTACTCACTTATATTTTTAGATCTTTATTTACAAAGTAACCGAAAATTATATATATATTATACATATATATATAGTTTAATAAGTAGTAACATGTGCGATATGCTTTAACGCATGAAAATATCAAGAAAAAAAAAATTGAATTAAAATCATATTTACAAAAGCAATAACTATCACATAAGTACATAACATGGTAGAATGAAAAGAAAAGAAGAAAGAAAAAATAAAAATCTAAAAGAAACATCAGAATATATTCGCTTACTCATAACTGAATTTAACGATAAACAAATCATTTAATTGAAATACAATTAATTTGTATCATATATAAATATGATCATTGATCATATTATATAAATAGTTTTTTTTTATAGCTTGGCTATCGATATTCCTATAAAACTAGCAAATCTTAGCAACAAAGAAAAATATATTAATCTATGTTATATTTAAAGCCATAGGTGCCCGACTTTTACAAAACATGACCAGGGCAAAAATAATTTTATGAGCAAAAAAAAAAGTCTTCTTCGGCGCTGTTCATATATTACGTAACACGAATTTAACCATTTTTTAACACCCCCTCCCCCATTATAAAAATTTGTAATACATTTCCAGACTCCCCCCCCCTAGTTACGTAATATCCAAATCTTTAAATTATTGAAGTAAAATTTAAAAAAATGATGTTATGTAACATCGATAGATACTCCCCCCACCCCAACATAACT
>JAABKK020021895.1:4260-18157 GCA_011634745.2 Catotricha subobsoleta | reverse complement strand
TACTTCGTGAATGTTAAAAACAGAATTTTACAATGATCAAAATTGTTATTATGAGTAAAATAAGTACTTATATATTTAAATAATTTTTCAGAGAGGTACATACTACGTACTTAGCCGTCCAATATACAAGACACCGATTTTCGATCAAAATGAATCCAATTTAAAGATTTTAACCACAAAAAAAATTAAAGAAACAATGACCAGAAAGAAAAACGTAATTAATTATTTATATTTTTTTTTTTTTCACTTTAATATAAAAGTAATAATTTTAGCCGATTCCACGACATTGCTTTAAAGTATTAGTGGAAAATAAAAATTTGATAATACTGCCAAATAGAAGTAAAATAGTTCTACATGTTATTGATACGGAGAGTGCATCTGCAAATGTGATGTTCTTATTTCAAAGTATTTTCTATTATAATTTTTTTTCTTTCTTGTTTTCAATGAATATTTCATTAATTTCTCAAATATTGCAGACGAAAATTCATACCAAATATTGTATACAGGAGAATTTACACAATATCGAAGCATTTTGCTCAATGAACACATTAAAAATGGAATTAAACAGAACTCAATTGATGATATCTATATTGATAATACGCTTGCCAATTCCACTAATGATAATTGTATAATAAAAGCATGTGAATCAATTTCTGATTTAGTCACGTAAGCATTTTTAACCAATGCATTTTCTTATACATTCGATCGTAATTTGCTTACCAGAACCTTTCGAAAAATGAATAACTTTGTGCTAAATACCTACTCATATTTTCTTTAGTTCAATGATTTCATTTATTTAATGCTGATTTTTTTTTGTTTTTTTGTAGGCAAAATCCTGGATATCAAATTTATCTTCAAATAGATGCATTTGGCTATGAAGATTTGATAATAAAATTAGCAAAGGAATACAAACTGAAAGTCTATGTGACGCCATTAAGGAAACAATTATTTAAAAGTTTTAAGCTTCATGAATATTTTACGTCTACAAGCGCAGAGGCACAAATAAATGTTGTTCATCTAGCGGTAGCATACACTTTAGAAGACATTAAAATGTAAATTATTAACATTGAAAATTATTGTGCGCTTCTCTATCTGTAGAATAATAGCTATATGGTCACTTTAAAACAAAAAAAAAAATGTGAAAATTTCTTTCCAGATTTTTTGAACACAAAAAAATAATTATGTTAAAATTGCTACCATCTCAAAGTGATCGGGCACCGACAACTCAAGAGCATGCTGAATGGAAAGGAATAAGAACGGTAACTGTCAGCTGAATGAAAACATTGTAGATAAACAGTTTTCCATACTTTTACATTTTTTGTAGATTTCATATTCTCCGCATCCATCATCATTTGATTTATACGATTTAATAGCATTTATTCGGCCAAAAAAAGTATTTCCAATATTTGTGGATGAATCGGATGAAACATTATCATTTTTGAATCAAATTTGTAAAAATAATGCAAATCGAGCAATTTCCGATGAAATATTTGACCAAACAGTTGTTCGCAGTGATGATAAAGGTATTTAAAAGTTTAAATTGTATGAAAATTCTTAATTAATTATTTTAAATAAATCTAGTCGAAGATGATGTAAACACATCTAATAATGCAAGCAAATTAATAGATGCTCCTGCAATTTCACCAACGCCACCACGCTCAGAGAAGTAAATATTTTTCACATATTTTTGAGTTGATTATAATTTTCTTTATGAAATATATTTATTTATTTATTTGTTTTTTCTTTGTTGTTTTGATTTAGTTACCAAGCATTCCATCGAACTCATGGCCGGAATAAAAAATCAGATAAAATATTACTAAATAAATTAACGCATGAAGCAAAGGAAAGTTTACATTATGAATCTACAAGTGCTAGTGATAATTCTGATAATTCTGATGTGTCTGCTAAGTCTAGTATGATGCCAGATTATTAATGTTTTTTTTTTATTTGCATATTCAATTTTCTATTTAAAATCAATATTTATAGAAAATAAAAACTGGCAATTGATTTAATTTAATTCTATTTATATATTTATATTCATTGATCTTATTTACGATCTGGTTGCAAACGCATTTCATATTTCTATGCGAGTGTTTCAAATTTATACACCCGTCCGAGTCTGACACAAAATATTGAATGTGTATAATTTCACTTAAAACCATTTCGAAATTAATTTCATTTCTTTTGAAGTCAATTTAATTTTGAAGACGAGGATAAGGAAAACAAACAAATAAAAATCGTCAAGAAAGTTTTTACTTAAAAATTTCTTGTATTCACAAATGCCAGCAAATTCCATTTCATTAATAATTATAGACGCAAATATTAATGTATAATTTTCTTAATTTCCATAATTATAATTTTAAAACAGTTTACTCTTTTTCGTTCCAGCAAGTTTAATTATTTAATTTTTTGTTTCTATAAATATTAATTTTATATAAATAAATATATGTATTAAATGTTTCTTGAAGAAGCAGTTGAATGTGCCATTAAAGCAAACAAGATTTTATCCCTGAACCAAAAACAATTAAACTATTTTCGTACATAAAACAAAAAACTATGATTTTGAGATATGTAGTTGATAAATAATTAATTAACATAAACCTGTTAAAATCATTTGATAAATAATGGAATAAATAATTTTGAATATATATATAATATTGTCTAATTTAGTATGTAATCAAACATGTATTTTTTGAGTTTTTATATTTCAATTGACTTTATTAAATTTTCTAGAAAACATACGAACGGCATTTAACTTTAATCATTCTTCAAGTTTGTCGAAATCAATTTTTCGTTTTTCTTTACCCCTCAGAATAGCTTTTTTAAATACATCACAATAAAATTTTATTGCAATGGGTGTATCATCATTACCCGGCACTGGATAAGTTATTAAATTTGGATTGCAATTTGAATCGCAAATACCAATTGTCGGTATTGCCATTTTAGCTGCATCTGTAATGCCAATATGTTGAAGTAATACCGTGTTTAATGTATTAAAGAAAATGCATAAATCTGGTAATCGTGTTACAGCTCCATAGTGAGCCAAGGAATTGGTAAAAATGCCACCACGCCAATAACGCGTATGGGAAAATTCACTACAATCCATGGCAGCTTTTTCAACTGTATGTGCATTCTGTGCATTTCGATTTACAAACAAAATCAATCCATCTCTGTATGCAATGTGAGCTGTAAAGTTAAGTGCTTTTCGTAAATGTTTTGCCGTTGTATCCAAATCAAAAATGGTATGGCCTAATCTAGAACCATACATATATGGTTTCATGCGATCATCTAATGATCCAACTTTATGACCGTAATGTACACGAGCATTGAATAGATCAGCAATAGTAAATAAATTGTGAACATTGAAATAATCCGGGTGAAGTAATGTTTTACTGTCAAATGTCTCTCGTCCTATAAAATTCACAAAAACATTAGCCACTAATTGAAATGGTAAACTTGACAAATAATATTTACTTTTTATTTCTTCTTGAGCTGCTTCAATGTTATCTCTAGTTTGTAGTGGGATCGATTCTTTTGGTCTTTTGGCGAATCTATTGGCGGTTGTTCCAATTGATCGATATACTAAAAATAGAAATAGTATTAATATATGTATTTTGAAAAATATTAAAAAATTAAAATAATATTTTGTTATTATTACAATTTAAATAGTATTTTGACATATTTATTTATTTTCTACTGTTTTCTTTTTCAATTAAGCGCACCGATGAAATAAAGTGCACAATACATAACCCACAATTACTTAGTTAAAGCGAAATGTCAAAAAACGAATCAAGTACAACACGATTGAAGTGATAAGCATTTAGAAATGAACAATGCGGAAATTAAACTGATCTTTTTAAAATGTATTAGTTAGGGGGGGGCTTCAAAATAAAAATAGTGTTCTTTTATTTTTTTTAGGTACTTAGAGATTAAAAAAATATTAAACTCGTACTTTTTTTAATTTTTTTATTGGTTTTATATTTTAAATTAATTATTTTTGTTTTTAACACGATCACCTTCAGATACTTTCTGTTTTTTTTTTTTTAATAATTTTAACCCTCGATGTTAAAATTATAGAAGAAAGTATCCTAGAGCTTCAAGCATTCGACGCGGAATGATCAATTTATTGGGATCTGGTATGTCAGTGTTCGTAGTTTTCCACATTTTTTAACCGAATTTGTCGTAAGATGGCTTAAAATGTTCGTAAAGATCCACGGCCATAGAATATCAAAAAATAAAAAATTCCTGGAAAATACAGCTATCTTAAGACAAACCTTGCACCTGTCCATTATCTCGAAAAGCCGACCTGACTCAGCGTCTAAAAATACCCTAAAAACTGGCTTCATAACTTCTTGCACAAAACCTTGTAAATTAGTTTAATCTGACCGAATTAGGGTGAGTAAAAGTATTTTAACCGATTTGGAAAACTTTAGCAGTAAAGTTATGTATGAAGCAAATGCATTTCACGACGAGCTGAATATCACATAAAAATTTCAGGAAAATTTTCGGACTAGCTTATATACTAAGTTATATTATTAAGTAATATATTGCGCATGATACCAGACATTAAAGGAAACAAGTACAGACTATAGTTATTATGGATAATTAAATGCAATACCATACACCATTGAAGATACAATTGGACAATATTTTCATTTATTACATATGAAAAAATAAAAAAACGTTTTCAAAAATACAAAATATATAGACATATGTATAAGTAAAGTTTTCTATTTCAGTATTATTATCTAATATTTAATTTGCATTGCACTCAAATCATATTCAATTATTTCTCCTTATTATTTGAATCTCTAATTTTTTGTATCCCTTTGTTTCCAATAACATTGAATAACCTAAAATAAAATAAAATTAAAATAAGCATAAATACTTAGTTTAATTTAATTTAACGCCAAAATCATAATTTTCATATAATTACCAAATCCGTAAATTTGGATAGTAACAACCAATATACATTAACAATGGCACTGGGAATGGCCCAACAAAATTTGTCAGTGTTTTATTAGCTATTGCAGTTGCCATCAATGTAGCACAACGTTCAGATGTCATCCTTTTATCTGTTACCTTAACACTTTCACCAAATTTCTTCCCTTGTTGTTCAGTAAATGCATTTTGCAGAAATTCAGTTGATGTTGGACCGGGACAAAATATTGTCACATCTATTTCTGGCATTTCCATTTTTAACGTTTCAAAATAACCCTGCAATGAATGAATATTTTTTATTTATTTATTTTGTTTTTATAAAGATTAATTAAAATTTCGTTGTGATTTCTTACATGAAGAGCATGTTTTCCAGCAGTATATGAGGCTGAATTTGGCACCGAAATAAGTCCAACAGAACTAGACGTTACAGCTAAATGACCATGACCACTATTCTTTTCAATGTGTCGTACATAAATTCTTGACAAATTAATGACACTAAATACGTCTAGTTCGAATAATTCCCTGTCGACACTTAATTCAATATCCTTAAAAAGTGCTCGTTGAGAGCGGCCAGCATTATTTACCAACACATCCAATTGACCAAAATGTGATATGACTTTATTGAAATGCTCTTCATGTTTACTTATTTCAAGCATGTCTACTTGCAAGACAAATATGTCATTTGCTTTTAACTGGGTGGAAACAGCTAAACATTCCTCTTTCACTTTCTCCAATTCATGAACCCTACGTGCCGATAGACATAGTTTTACATTATTTTTAGCCAATACCAACGCCAAATGTTTACCAATTCCACTTGATGCACCAGTAATCCAAATTACTTTTCCTTCCAACGAACCTGAAATTTTCATTTTGATAATTTGTTAATTTATATTTTGTGTCACCAAAAAAATAAATATAAAAGTATAAGATTACTTACAAATCGGCTTTCCAAATTTTTCTTTAATATATAATTCTATATCTGAATCCAAAACGATCCACAAAATTATGGATATTAAATAATAAAGAAATATAAGTATTCCCAATAGTTCGAAAAAACCCATAATTGAATCAAATTATTAATTTCTAGTTTCTTTTTCTTTTCAAGAGGTTATGAAATTACATTGTACTTAACGTTGCGTTGATAAAACTGATAATAAATAAATAACAAATTTGACATATAATATTTATACGTAAGTACTGTCGTTGTAAACAAATAAATAACCTTGAACGTTGTACCTTGCGTCGAAATTACTGTTTAGTCCATATATGCAAATAAAAATTATTATTCATAATATGTGAACTTAAAATGTGTGAGGTTCATATTGCAAACATTTTCGAATATAATTCAGTCTACGATTTTAATACTTTTCATACTTATACTAATACTAATTATGTATATAAATGTAGTATTGAATGACTGACAATAGTTCGATCTATTTACATGAAGGATTATTAACCTTTGTATTTTTATTGTTTTACCTATTTATATAAAATATTATTAACCTTTGTGTTTGTTTTTTTTTTTTAATCTCTCGAATAGTACCAAAGCTACCAATGATATAATAGCGCCATATCCATATGCCTTTATGTCTATTGTTTCTTTATTGACCTGAATGAACACTTATTAATTGCACATCCATATTGAATATTAATAAATGGAATAATAAGCTTGCTATTAATTCATGTTTAAGTCTTTGTCGTTTTTTAGAAAAACAAAGAAAAAAAAATTAAACCACTAATAGTTCTGGATTTTAATAATGTTTGAAAAAAAGAAGCTAAATCGTGACCAATATTTATTTTGTTTTCTATTTGGAGCACTGTATAAATGCATATACCTATATATGTATAATTAATAATTATAGTGCATATAATATGCGAAGTACACAATCTTTCCAGCTTTGCAAATTAATTTCGTACCCATTTCAATATTTACAAAAAGATTACGTTTTTTTTCTGGGTCTCACATAATTTCCATATTTCATTCAAAAGAAAAACAAATAAAAAATATTTAATTAAATTTATTGATTTTTAATTTATTTATTAAAGAATTTTTCGTTTAAAATACTAAACTTTACTTATTATTTACTACATAAATAGTAGATATATTGCAAAAAAAAAAAAAATACATTAAATATAATTGGTATTTTCATTTATAATATTTTTTATTTTTGAAAACCAAACAAAAAAAAAAAATATTAAAAAAAAGAAATTAAACATTCTTGAATGAAATTATTATACTAGTTAATTTGAAAAATCAACGATTTCAAACCGTTAAAAGTAATTACTTGAAGATTTTTAAAATAAATTGTATTCCAAAACCTGTGATAATTACTATTTAAAAAAAATACTTTCATTAAAAAAAAATGTTTGGGAATCGTAAAAAAAAAGAATCAATCAAAAATCAAATATTGCATAACATTCAAGCCTCTTATTTATTCGACACATTTCAATAAATTATTTTATTTCGATTCCCTGTCCCAAATTATTTTCAATTGAATAATTAATTCATATTCAATTTGAATTATTGGTAATATTTCTACAATTCATTGACACAGAGAAAACATCAAGAAAAAAAAATCAACTGAACAATTTATTTACACTTAAAATCGTTAAAAGAATTTGAAATTAACTTGAAACTTATGATTAAAAATGATGTTTTAAAACGTAATCGCTACGCACAATAAAATAATTAAAAATTACAGTAAATGAATGTTCGAAGAAAAAACAAGCAATGAAGTTATATTTATTCCTGTTGCATATCTTCTTCAAAAATCTAGGTCTTTATTTATTTTTCGTATGATTTATGAAAATAAATTAAAAATTAATTTTACAGCATATACGAGAAAATGTAAGACTAATGCTTCGCCTAAATGGACAATTTTATAAAATTTCTTCTGCTCATCCATTGCGTTATTATTTAATATATATAATATAATTTAATTTTTTTTTATTATTTTTTATATCATATTAAGATAGGTTCTACACTTATTTTAAACTAACTAAAAGACTATTTATTTTGATGCTGTATTGGTTTGTTTTTTGCGCTGTCGAAATTTTTTTACGTACGCTTCAATGAGTTTATGAATTTTTTTTGGATTTATTTCACCAGTACGATTATGACAGATCTGTAAGGAAAATTTCGTGATTTTAGTCATATACAAGAAATGTTTTATATACGAAATGTATTTAAATTATATTTACCTTTGGAACTGCTCGCCTTAATATTTCTTTATAATCTTCCTTGGTGACATGTTTTTTATTGTAATGGGGCTTTAGTACTAGTTTAACTTCTTCAACGACGCGTTCTTGACGATTTAGTTTTCTTAAAAACTAGTAATTGAAAATTTTCAAACATTTATTTAAGTTTTTTAATTATAATTTAAGCCAGCACATTAAAGTTGAATTTGATATTAAATACTAACCTTATCTTTAGCTTGTAATTCAACAGCTGAACCTGGTAAATCTTCAAGAATACGAATTTGGTCTTCGCTCAATTTTCCATATCCCATTTGAGTTGATTGTTTACTAACTGCAAGCCATTCTAAATTAATATTATTAAATTTAATGCAATATTCCCTAATTCTACAAATAAATAATTATTTGGTAACAAACCTTTGACAGAACTTTTCTTGTGTCGTCGTTTATTTGTTTTTGTTGTTGTTTGCTGTGCTGATTTTGTTGATATATGTGGAGGTGAAGTAGTTCCAAAAAGATCGTCAAAAACTTCAACTCTTCCAGAAGTCTGTTTAGATGTAACAGTATTTGTTCGATTTGTGTTTTTTTTTGTTATATTGCCGGCACCTGGCTGTGGCGATATTGGTGGAGGTTCAAATAAATCTTCGTAGTCACTTGAACCAGGTGAGTATGGTGATTCTAATTCCATGTTATCATCTTTACCATTTTGACGAGCAGGTTTTGATATTTTTGGTGGCATTGGTAGTGGGAGTTTTGATATTAAACTTGAGCCACTTAAATATTTCATTGGCGATTGTTTTGGCGTCGAAGACATGGTTGCTTGTGGTTTGGCTGGACTTATTGTGTTACCAGATGTAGACAGACTAGGTAGGGGCAGAGATAACAAAGATGTTGTACGCGATGGTTGCTGGTTACGTGCGCTAACAACAATTTCTTTTGGTGGTGCTATACAAATGTTACTATAAACGTGAATAGATGGTAGAATTTTTTGATTATCGTCAGCCACCTTATCTTTAATAGGCGATACAACAATATCATCGTCATGACTTTCTCGTTCTGTAATATCTCCTTCTAATGTGCTTGTAAGTATTGAATTTCCGGCATCCATTGATGCTTTTGAATTGATCAGTGCAATTACTAAATCGACAGGTTTGATCGGTTTGTCAAGTCTATTTTCTTCGACCATAGAAGTATGATCTAAATTTCGATTTTCTTCTGTGCCCTCACATGAATTGATTGCATCAATAGGAGATGTTGATGGAGATTTGGTCGGTTCAAATGGATCGTATACATCTGGTGAACAAGGACCTGATTCTGGTGGCGTATTTGGACCTACTTTATTCTGTTGCGTCTGTACATTTACAACTTGTGATGTCTCTTGATTCACATTTTCCATACCTTCTTCTTTGCTCTCATCATCATCGTTCATATCATGCAATGGATTGGCAACTGTTCGCAATTTATTTTTCATATTGAGAGGCAATGAAAATTTAATAATATGCGGTTCTGGTGGGGTCTTAGGGCCTAGTGTAGACATTTCGAATGATGTTAAATCCATAATTGGTGATTGTGGCTGAGATATATTCGTGATGCCTCGATCCCCTTCAGAACAATTACTATTACCTGTATCTTTTGCATCTATTGAAATAGAATATTCATTTCGTTTCTCATTCTGATTAATTTTATTATCGTCGTGATCGCTGTCACTAAGCACTATAACTGCCTTTGGAGATGGCGTCATCTCTTTAAATGGTGAATTATCCAAATCAATGATAGCCACTGGCTTAATATCAACCTTTTTGTGTTTTCTGGATGGGTCTCTTGTCATTCTCTTCGATCTTCTCGAATTATTTTCACGTTCTGTTTGCTTCTTTGATATTATCTGATCTTTCGATGGTGGCAAGGTTACTATGGTTGTCTGTTGTTGTGGTTGTTGTTTATTTAAATCTTTATTAAAACTAACGCTCACTAAAATATTATCACCAGATGCAAATACTTCTTTTGATGGTAGAGCAGATGACTGTTCATGTTTATCAGCTCTTTGTTTCCGTTTTTCTTTTTTCTGCTGTGGGTCTCCTTTACGCTTTTCTGTTTTCCTTCTTTTGTCACGCTTTCTTCTACCATCCTTATTTTTTAAAATAACTGTCAAATTTTCAGTTGGCTGGGCAACTGGTGGTGTCCATGACAAATTGGGTTCATTGTTTAAATTGTGTGGATCAAGCGGGCTTGGACTACGACTCCATGGCGAAATAGCTTTATTGTTATTTTCCCATGATTTGGACCTCGATCTTGAACGGCTATCATGTCTTTGAACAATTGGTGGCACATTGGTGTGATTTCTTTTATTTGGTGGTGGTGTTAAGTTCCGTTCATGGCTAGCAATCCTCTTTTTTCCACGTCGCTTTCCAGCTTTCTTTTCGCCTCCTTTTCGTTTTATTTTATTTCGTGTCTTACTTCTACTTCTTGAACGGCTTTTATTTCTTCCCACGTTATGACTTAATGTTGGTCTTGGTGATAAAGACCTTGATCTTGATTTACCAGTTGATTTAGATGTTTGACCATTTATTAATCGGTCTCTTGAAAATGATCTACTATGAACTCGAAAAGATGGTGATCTCGATTTTTTAACTGGAGTTGCAGATCTTCTTTTCGTTCTTGATATTGACCTCTTTCTACTGTGCGAATGTCTTCGTGAAATGGATCTTCGTCGTGATATTGAACGACGTCGAGATATCGATGGGCGTCTAGACAATGAGCGTCGCCTAGGTGAAGCAGTCCTAGAATGGCTTCGCCGTCCGCGACTAGTTGTTTTAGATCTTCTTCGCCGGGGCGACACACTACGAGAACGAGATCTAGCAGGACGCGATGTATCCCGACCATATTTGTCTTTGTACGTACGCGGTTGACGTTCTGCAATCACATTTCGCACATCATATCGTTCCATATCTTGTCTTTTATTTTCTCGACGTCTAAATCTGTCTCGTCTGAAGTATCGTCCTCGATTTTCTTTATTATTCGATCTAGATCTTGTCCTCGAACGTGATTGTGATTTTGATCTGTCTGATCGTCTTCCTCTAAATTTTCTATCGTTTCTGTATTCTCTTTTGTCTCTATAATTTCGATCTTTTGTATTTTTACTTATTTTTTTAAATGAATCATCTTTGTCCGATTTCTTTTTCTCAGTTTTTTCAATGTCCTTCGAGGACGAATCTTTTTTCTTATTCGATGTTCTTTTTGAATCTTTGGCTTCAGTTTTAGATTCCCTTGAAACTTGTACGTCATGCAAAATATCTTCGTTATCGTCTTCAGAAATTAGTTCGGTCTCCATACCTTCTATACCACTGACACCTGCACCACTATTATTTGCGTGCGATATATTTTGATCTAAGTCATGAGTTTCAGAACAGTATTCATCATCAGAACTATGGTCACTTTTTTCTTTGACCTGATCTTCCAAATTACTTTGTACTTGTTCATCTAAACACGGTGTATAGCTCCGTTCATCCTCCGCTTCACTAATTGCCTCTATTGAATTTTCATTTTCGATTTCAGTAGTTTGACTTTGCTCATTAGAATCCTTCGTTTTATCATCATTTAATTCTTCCCAATCGCTGTCATCGTGTAAATCCAAAACATTTTTCTTAGCATTTAATGGTTGAATCTCAGATGTAGAGCATTCAAACTCTTTTTCAATTTCAATATCTTTCGGTTCATCATTTTGGGGATCAATTTTATTTAAGCTATCTGTTGATGTTTGTTGTTGGTAATCCTCTTTTTGTTCACAAATAATATCCTCGTCGTCATCCAATTGTACTAAATCCTCATCGTTTTCCATATTTGGATCAATATTTTGTGGTTGTTGAGTTATTATATTTTCATATTGCTCCGATCGCTCTGCTTTTTTCGCTACTTCTATAGATTCAGCAGAATACTCAAAATCAGGACAGTCATCTTCATCTTCACTCTCACCATAATCAGCTATGCCCTTTAAGACGGTGTTCCATGCATTGGGCTTTGATTCTGGTAACGGTATATCTAGAGACGATTGATTTTCACTTTCATCTGGACTATCATTCTGATTAATGACCGGATGCTCTTCGTTTTGTGATGTTGGTTCTTGTTGATCAATTGGGAATATTGGCTGAGATATACTTCGATAATTTAAATTTTCTTCATCGAAATTTAAAAATTGTGGGGGAACTGGTGGTGGAACAAGTGGCTTAAAAAAGTGATTAGAAGGATCTTGAATTGGACGTGTCGTATCTATAGGAATATCTCCATCTTCTTCTTTATTAAAATTGTCATCGAATTCATGACGTGTTGTACTTGATGCTGCTTCAAATTCGGAACTGTTAGATTGTGAAAGTTGTCTGTTCACAATGCTGTTATTGGAATCATTAATTGATTGAATAGTTGATGAAGATGGGCCTAATTGCATATTTGAATTTCTATCATATAATAATTGTTGCTGCATAAAAGATTGTGATGACACATCTACGTCATCATATAATCCTTGTGGTCGTGGTGGTGTTACAAATCTATTATTGTTTCTCTGAAAGCGGTGCTGATTAAATGGTGTACGAGGCCGAAATGGAGGACGTCCACGATTAGAATTTCGAGGTGAAAAATCTCCACTGCAGAAATTACCACTAGTATTACCACTACCGCTACCTCCTTGATTAAAATTATTTCTCGATTGAAACTGATTAAAATTCATTACATTTCCATCACTGTCGTTTCGATTAAATGAATTGTTTCCACTATTTCCATTTCCTCCTCCCCCACTATTATTATTTCGGAATCCTCCAGGACTGTTGAAACGATTATTATTATAGCCACCATTATTCGAATTACCACCACGTGGATACATCGGAGCATTTATAATTTCTGAATTAATAATCGGTCCTGGAACAGTCTCTGGCTTTGAAACATCTTTGCTTTTCTGTTGTTCTACTTCAGTAGTTAATGTACCGTCTTTACAAATTCGAATTTTTTCTACAACTTCTGGCCTGGTCATTGAATGCCATCGATCCATTGTATCCATAATATTTGATAAAATGTCACTTGCGCTAGTGGTTGCTAACGTTGTATTAGTAGTATTCATTGTTGCAATTTGTTTACGTCTAAGTAATCCTCTGGTACCACTAGTTCCCAGACGAGTCGACGCCATCACTAGCATACCACTTTCACCACCTATACCTCTTCCTGAATTATGATCAGACACTTCAATCTCTTCATCATTATCGCTGTCATCAGGAAAATATTCTAATGCATTTTTGTTACCAAATAAATGTAATTTTGGGTAACTTGCTTCTACACTTCTGGAAGATCTAGCCGGTATGGTGGTCGATGATGATTCATTTTGGCCATTTTTAGAAGCTACTGACTTCCGCGTCAGACATCTTCCACGTTTATTACTTAAACGTTTGCGTTTTCCTTTAGTTCTTCGACGTCTTTTGATAACCTTCTTTGTCGTTTTTATAGAAAATTTGTTGTCGAAATTATCAACATCATATTCAACGACGTATGTTTTACGCCTTCGCTGCGGCTTTCTTCTTTTTCTTCGTTTTTTTGGTTTAGTATTAGTTGAGCGACGTATCTTATTGGTAATACGTGATGGTCCTAAAAATATACATATATTATTATTATTGTGTTTATGAAATAAAAGAAAAAAAATCTTGTAAAAACTTCGAAATTCAGATAAAAAAATTACTCCAAAAATAAATAATAATTACTTATGCAATAAATTTTTGATATGTGA
>JAABKK020021884.1:0-18160 GCA_011634745.2 Catotricha subobsoleta | reverse complement strand
ATAGGCAATACGTACATCTTTTAAAAACAGTGTCGCAAAAGCGAATTATAAAACATGAAACAATATTTGTTATTTTTGACTTTACAATATTTCTTCTTCTGTTTAATTGTAAAACATTTTTCCACCAAAAAATATATTTATAATACGATTACTTTTTAAAAAATTTCCTTGCTAAGAGATTCCAAGCAATACAAAATCATAAATGTAGATAAATATTTGCAGAGATACAAAAATGCCAATAATAAAAAAAAAACTGTTGTTCAGAGGCGGCATTTTTGGATTTCCTCTTAGCGAACTTAAGCGGTTATCCCACATTAGTTCGTGTCGTCTAACTTATGTTCTAACCGTGATTATAGATATGAGGGTGAGTGATATGATTGCTGTTGCATCTCATTCACCCTCATATCTATAATCACGGTTAGAACATAAGTTAGACGATACGAACTAATGTGGGATAACCGCCTTAGGACGGCAATAGTTCCAAGAGATATTATATAATGAAAAGCGTAAATTTGATAGAGAATTGCTACATATTCATATTACATATTTTTATGATATAATCTAGTTCAAAGTAGTATAGTGCATCAAGATAATAAACAAATGAAGAATAATTTGAAGTTTAAATTTAGAAAAAATAAAATACACTTTTCAAATATGTTTCAGTTGTTAGCCTAATAAAAACTTTAAATAAACTTACTTTTCTCACTAATTTAAAATTTTAAAATTGACAATGATTCACAAAAGATGTTAGTTTGTTCTTAACGGTTTAATTTATAGAAATGTGACAATAAAAAAAAAGTTGTTCAATAAATTTTTTCCCTGCAAATTCCCTGTTTTCCCTGAGAATTCCAGTAAAAAAAAATTCTCTGACTTTTCCCTGATTTTTCATTTTTCCCTGTCGCTAGAAACCCTGATTCAGACAACTTTTTGTATGGAAATAATAAACTGATCTTATTTTGACATTAGTGTGACATTCTTCAATGATGATACATACATGCAATACATTGTATTCGATCATGTATTTTCCTTTGTAGTTAATAATATTTGTAATTTTTTTATACTAAAATACCGTAAATAAAATAAAGATTAGTTTAATTGTAAATATCATTCTGATGTGTTATAATTATGTCAAAGATATTTCTATTTCCAATAGCCGTGTTTCTTGTGTTTCAAACAACCTTTATATGTACATACATTGCAGCAATACTGCAGGGACATGTTATCCCTGCCATTCCCTATATTAGCGATGCAGCTACATATTCACCAGAAAGTTGTGTGTTCGGTCAATTTATAAACATTGGTTGTGTTTTATTAGGTATAACGATTTACATACGATATCGACAAATTGAGAAATTAATTTATCATCACACTGACTTAGTAGCATCTACAGTTAAATGGAACAATGTTGGTTTATGGATTGGACTGGGATCCTGCTTCGGTATAAGGTTAATTTTATTTATTATATCTATAATTTATAAAAATTAAGATTATTTTTGTTTTGACATTTATACATTATGTAGGTACATATTATGAATTATCCTCTAGTTTAGTTCTTATTACTTTTTTTTTAGTATTGTGGCCAATTTTCAAGAGACAAATGTTCGTATTGTGCATTTCATTGGGGCATTTACATGCTTTGGTCTTGGCACCGTTTACTTTTGGATTCAAGCTCTCATATCATATAATATTCAACAGTATTGTGGATCACTTACAATAGCACACATACGATTGGGTCTATCTGTATTATGTACGATATTCTTTATTATTGTGGCTGTTACCGGTGTTATATCGCATATATTATTTGAAGGACAAGATCCACGTAAATGGTATCCCAGTGATGGTGGGTGGAAATACCATGTAGCGAGCTCTATATCTGAATGGATTGTTGCAACGATATTCTGTTTTTATATACTTACATTTAGCGACGAATTTCGTTCTATAACTGTAGATCATCCTTTAATAACATTGGATGGATATGAAATATCTGTAAGTGATAATGATGTCTCTGAATTGATCACATAATCTCTAGTAAGACATTTTTTCTCATCGACTTTTAGAAAAAATAGTGCATTATATAATTTTTAAACAAAAAAATAATATTAAAAAATAAACCAAGAATGATCTTTATATTTAAAATTTTAAGCTAAATAAGCTCGCTTTTTATATAAAATTGCTTGTGATAAACAAAATGTTAATTTTGTACAATTTTTGATGTTTTGTTGAAAATATAACTTGTATTCTTAATGAAAAATAAACGTGTTTTTTTCCATTTTCTTTTTTTAAATATTTTTATTAATTTCAATCCATTACTGGCCGCAATCATTTGATGTTTCCAAACTTAAATTAATGCTTTTTCTTTTTTTTTTAAATGTCGACACGCCCATCCCTGATGATATAAGTAATAAAATCCTAATTTGATTTCAAAAATTTTAATTTTCATTTTTCATTTAAAGAAATCTTATTTAATTTCAGTTGATTTGAGAGAAATGCAAAATTTAATTTAAGAAATAATTTTATTTCTACAAATAATTTATGCGCCCACATTATAAATTTACAATAAAATTAAACGAAATTACAATTTCATATTAATATTAATTTTTAAATTAGATAAGTATCATTGTTGTTTCTAAAATATGCATTTTAATTGTACATTTTAACTTGATGGCGGCGGTGGAGGTGGAGGCGCTAATAATCCTATTTTTGTTTTAATAAAAATTAATAATAAATAAATAATTATAAAAATAATGAAAATCGTTGGCAAGGAACATTAGATATTTCACGAGCTTGAATTATATGCTTCTACATTTTATATTATTTTACTTCATAATTTTTTACTGTGTTAATGGCATTACAAATAAATTAGTTCCTGGCCAACAATTATCTGTTTTTAAAAAATATTTGTCATAAAATATACCTGATAGATTTGGAGGTGGTGGGGGTGGTATAAAGTTAGGTGGTGCGTTTCCCCATGGAAATTGTGAATTTGGTACTGGAGGCGCTCCCCATGGCTATAAAAAGTGAAATCAAAATACTTAATAAATTTGATGTTTATTTTATTTAATTTTTGTACTTTATTACATTAGATCTAATATTCTAATAACTAAAATAAATATTTTGTTCTTATCAATGTTTAATCACAGAGTATTTTTAAGTATTTAACTTACCGGAAGCGCATTACCAGTTCCAGGTGGTGGCGGCATGTTTGGACTTGGGCCAGTTCCAGGTGGTAAGGGCATCATATTAACAGATGAATCATTATTATTACTTCCTGGAGGTAGTGGCTGATTATTTTGTATCCAGGGCATGGGCATCGGAGGTGGTGGACCATGAATTGGAGGCGGAGGTTGCATCAGTGGTGGAATTCCCATAGTTCCTATTGGAGGTGGCTGTTGTTGCTGCTGATTATGATTCCATGGGGCAGGTGTAGGTGGAGGCGGAGGGGCCGCTGTAATTGCTCTTGGAGTTGATGATCGCTCAAACAAAGAATAATTTCCACGATTTAGTTGCGCCTGAACAAGTGGATCGACTTCTTTGGGTTTCGGGGGTGGTCCTTCACCTAATTCAGCCATTAAACTTAAATATTCTTCATCAATTTTTGCTTGAGCATTGGCGCTCGGTGGTCCGCCTTGACCTGGTCGTTTTCCTTTACAATCTTTTGCAATGTGACCGGCACCTCCACAAGACGAACACATAATGTTATTCGTAACGTTAGGTTTGTCTGGGCAAAGCCAGCTCTTGTGTTCGGTGGATCCACAATTTGAACAGCGAGGACCATCTGTCTCCCTTAATGTTCCATTTAATTGAGCTAATTCTCTAAGTTGCATACGGCGTAAATCATTGTGTCCTTCAGGGACTTCTATTCCTTGTCTTATTACATCATTAATTTTTTCTACCGCTTTTTTAACACACTCTGGATTTCCGGCCGTAATAAATGCATGTAAAGGTTCATCTTCTCCCGGTAAAGGTTGTCCATCCTTTCGACCCACTTTACCTTCTTTTACTGAACCTTTACCACGTATTATGATTTTTGCACCTGTTTCTTTTTCCATTGCTTTTAATGTATTTCCACGTGGACCAATTAAGAGTCCAACAAAATTTATATCCGGATGTTGTTCTTGAGGAATTAGAACTTTATCACTCACACGTACAACTGGTGCTCTAGATAATAAATAAATATAAAATAAAATTGACTGGTATTCAAAAAATTAATTAATTATTACTTGTAATCAGATGGTGGTTTGAATTCTGGATTCATACATTGCATTCGCAACACCAATTGATGTCTTTGTTCTTCTAGTCGTTTTCTTGTACGAAATTCACGGGTATTTAGACGTTTTCCATCGGAACTGTATATTGGTTCAGGTGATGGTGATCTGAGAAAGAAACAAAATTATCGTTTTAACAGAATCTAAACCGGAACTATACATCCCATGACACATTTCAACGTAAAATATGTCACTGGACATATTTTTTTCTAGGTTTATTTTTGTGACTAAGCATTTTTCTTTAAAGACACTTTCATTTCTACAATCATTGCAAAGTTTGAGCGACTCTGTTCGAAATTGTGTATATGTTTTCTGTTTATTTTTATTTACACAATACACAATCGTCATGGACACCACGTAATTTGAAAATATCTCTATCGAAAATTTGTCTATTCCTAAATAAAAGCAAAAAATATTTATTGATAATGTTTTTTGTTAAATTATTTCGCTATAAATAAAATGTTATTATTACGAAACTATTAAGAAAAGAAAATCTCATTAAAATTATTTAAGTTTTGTCTGTTTTATGTGTGAAAACGATTTAAATTATTATCAAATATAGCTGAAAGAAGTTGTAATTTATTAGTATATAAATCATATGAAGAAAAATATGATAAAACTGCGTTGCCCCGGATACGACTTTTCTTTCAATTATTTAAAAATTCCACCAAAAACCCATGAAGTTGTCGTCAATCAAACTGTGAGATCAAGCGAAATTTATATGTTTTTATTTTCCATTTAGCTCATTGGCAAATATACGATTTGTGGCACCTTCATCTAACTACTAATACAAAAAGAAAAACTGAGTTCGATTAAAATTTAATTCTGTTCAAAATAATATTCAAAAACGGTTAGCGATGAATAATTATTAAAAAAAAAACCGCGATTTGATTATAATTTTTTATAGATAAAAAAAACCGATAAATAATTTTTAAGGAAAATGATATAATAACTTAGATGCTCTTGGTGTTACCCATATAAGCATCAAACCTGTTTTTTTTTTTTGTTCAAACAACAATTTTATGTCCGCATTGTGACTTAAATGTAGAGCACCTCACAATTACTTCGGAAGTAAAGACCCTGGTGTAATCATATCGTTCTATTGCTTGTTTTCTGGTCTTTCTGTTGCGGTTGCTTAGAAATGCTCCTTATGCCATTTTGTTTTTTTTGTTTTTTTTTTGATAAGTTATTTAAATTTCAAGTCAAACCTTTCTTCCACTGTTGCAATGCCTAAGTCCCCGGTACGAAGTTTACGGCTGATTTCTTCAATTTGTAGTTGAACTGAAATGAAGCGGGTTAAAACGAGGCAAGCCCCGATGTTAGATTTACAGTTACAATTTAATTTTTTAATGAATATGAAAAGGAATAATTATTAATTTTATTTTTGTCATGTATAATAAAAAAGAAGATATTAAATTGTAGCATTTTACGATGATTTTTGTGTTGTAGAAATACAAGTAAATCACTTTTAATACCTATATCGATTATGGTTAACACAATATTGTGATAAACATATATACTTACGCTTATATGAATATTTTTTCTAAGTTTAATAAATCATTAAAAAAAAATGTTTTTTTGATTAAGAAATAAAAAATTATAATGCATTAACAAAATAAATAATTAAATAATAATAATAATAAAAATACCCTGAAATGTTTTTATTATTTAGATTGGTAGAATTTCAGAATAATATATTGTAAGAAGCCTGAAAATGTGTGTGGTTTTATGAGACAACGCTCAACATAATAATTAAATAATTAATTATTTGAATTATTTGTTTTTTTTTTTATATAAATGATTATTTATGTAAGTTTCACTAAAATTTATTAACCATGCAAAACGACTAATGTTAAGATTTCTGAATATAAAATAAGAATATAATTACCTAAATATGCTTCCTGCTGATGTGGATCTAGAGTTGCAGGTAATATAGTTGGCATTCCAGGTATAAATGTCTTATCATTTTCGCTACCACCCCAACGTGATTTTTTCTTTTTTTGTTTTCCTTCGCCATCTGAAAAAAAAATACGTATTTGAAAAAAATAATTTAATTTTTTACTAATCAAAAATTATGCATATTTTGAAATTAGACAAATTAACATACTGAGATCAAATTCTTCCTGTGGTCCATTACTAACTGAATCATTACTATTTGTACAATTGAACATTTCGGCAAAATTTTTGGAAGCTGTAATTCGTGTACTTGCTGCAACAGCATCTAGAAAAGCCTGCGTTATATCCAATTTAGTTTGATCATCAATAATGCTTTGTGGTTCTTTTTCATGACTCATAGATTTAATTTCCAGTTCAAGCTCTCTTTGCCTTTCCTTTTCAAGTTCACGTTCTCGTTCTTTCTCGCGTTCTCTTTCCCTTTCCCGTTCTCTTTCTTTTTCGCGGTTCCTTTCTCTTTCCCGATCTTTCTCTCTGTCACTACCATTATCCCGATAACGTCTATTACGATCTCTATCTTTCGAGGGCCTATCACGACTACCACTTCTACTCCTGCGACGTCGTCTCTCACGACTTTTACTACGTCGATCTTTATCGCGGCTTTTGCGATCACGCCGATGTTCTCTATCTCTGTCTTTTTCCTTTTCTCGGTGCTTATCAGCAACATGTTCACTACTCTCGTGTTCTCTATTTCGAACTTTTTCTTTTCCGGTATGGTCTCTGTCCCTTTCCCGGCTCTTGTCTCTGAAAAATAAAGAAAAATTATTTACTTTAAAATTTAAATTAATTGATGAAATTAAAAAAAAAAAAATTAAAACTTAATGCGGTATAGACTTTCATATCTGTTTATACTAATGATCTATATAAATTTTCTACTTTAATTCAAGAAACATTCAATTGTCAGGACACAAAAGTTACTGGCAAACCAAAATAAACCATTTCTACGATTTATGGTTACAATCTATTTTAATAAATCTGGTTCATAAGATTCTTATGCCTTTTAAATGTTTTTTTGTTTCTGAACCGGCACCACTTTTTTTTTACCAAAATATCACTGCATACATTCTAACCTCTCTTTTTTCATCTAGAAAATAATCAATTTCTTTTACCCGATAATAGCCGAATTTTTGGGTTGTATAAACAAGGTTTTTATTGCAAACTGTATAATTTGAGGATATTTCTAATAAAAATTATTCTCAAATGGCACTTAAATTTAATATTGAAAGATAGGACAAATCCGCATTTCAGCTCAAAAAATCAAAAATAATTCAATGTATTATACGCATATGCAAATGAATATACAGAAAAATATCAATATGGCTGCTATATAAAATTTTAGAAAATATAAATTAATCATTTACCTGCGTCTTTTCTCGCGATCTCTTTCCCTAGAATGTGATTTGGAACGATCCCGAACTCTGTCCTTATCCCGTTCTTTATGTTTGTAACTCATTTTTAGCGCTTCCAAATTGATTAATTTATTATTTTAAATGTCGGCATACAAATAGTACTTTTTAACTTTTGTGATACTACGACGACATAGGTAATAATATAGTTACTCTCTATAGAAAGGATGTGGCGGCGCTGTTAAAGTATGAACATCATGACAGCAAATTGTGAACATTTGTACTAAAATTTCAAATTCAGTTTTATTTAGTACTTCTGTCAATACCCAGCAGAAAAAAGTGATTAATATATATAATTATATCACAGCCTGCAGACATAGTCACCGCTAGTGGTTAAATTTTCAACTACAATTAATAAATATGATGAAAATATCGGACAGAGATTTTATACTTTTCACATACAAACAATCAATTAATTAGAATTGATCATAGCTCGATAATCACGCGATAGAGGAAATATGTTTTTACATCAAATGAATGGCTAATGTGTATGCTCTAATATAATATAATTAAATCAATAGACTACAAAATTAGGGCAGCGAAATACTTGGAACTGACATTAGAACAATGAAAAATGAGCCGTGAGCCGTTTTACTTTTGTAGTCTATTGAACTAAATACACATTCATCGTATGAAAATCATACAAAATAATTAATTTCTACACGAATTAAACATTAAACGATTTGCTAATTCGCATACTGATCGATGGTTAGATGACACTGCTAAATTTCTGATTAGTGACAAAAAAAGTAATAAAATTTAGTGTCAAAAAATTAAATCAATGGAATTATTAATATGGAATTAAAACACTTCTTTAATCATTAAATAAGTGAAATAAAGTACTTGTGAAATGTATTGAATGAGAAAACATGGTTTTGTTGATGATTTAAAAGTGGTATATTTTGGTTGGCATTAAAATTATACAATTTCAGTGATTAAAAGAAAATAGTGAACGTGATTATTTAAAAAAAAAATTAATTCAGCTGAAGTCAACCCTACATCAGCATATACATACTCTAACTGTCATATACGCTATTCTAAATTCTCACGTGGATTTGTTTTTGTACATTATCTATTCTGTGGTTTAATATTATTTATCACAAGCAGTATTCTTTTTCTTTATAAAATATTGTGTAAATAATATTAGAAATATTAACAATATTACTAATAACAAGTAATTAAAGGGATATAGTGATATAATTGGTATAATATAAATTAATTGAAAACAACTATTTTATAACCTCAAATAATGGCGAAATTCAAAGGAAACAAAACCCAGCAACGAAATGCAGATACATTTCAAGCTAAAAAATCAACTTCTAAAAATAAAGAAATTAATCCATTTGAGGTTCATACGAATAAAGAGAAATTTTCAATTTTAGGCCGGAAATTGAAACATGATAAAGGTATGCCAGGTGTGTCTCGTACTAAGGCTAATAAAAAACGAAAAGAGACATTGGGTCAAGAGTATAGCCAAAAACATAAAACAAATAAATTTAAAGATAAACGCGTTGGTAAATTTAGCATGTCTAAAGAGGAAGCAGCGGGGGCAAGGTTTGTTGCCGAACGATTGAGTCAATTTAAATCTAAGAAACATTCGTTATTTAACTTAAACGACGATGAAGTTCTGACACATAAAGGTCAAACATTAGAAGAAATTGAGCAATTTCAAGACACTATATCCGATGATGAAGTTGATGAAGAAATTGGTAAACTGGATGCAGAATACACGGGAGCCGCGCATTTCGGTGGTGATGAATTGGGTGATGGAAGAAATCGTAAGACAGCTATAGAAGACTTAATTGCAGAGCAGAAACGTCGAAAAGCTGAAGTTTCAAAAGAAAAAGAGGAAGTTGGTGCTTTAACACAAAAGCTCGATGAAAATTGGAGAAGCTTAATAACATTAATGGATTTAACTAAAGACGATGAAATAAAACCAAAACCAGATGATTTTGATCGTGCTCTAAAAGAAATGGTGTTTGAACCTAGAGGAACTGTTACAGATAAACTAAAGTCAGAAGAAAAATTGATAAAGAAAGAAAAGGCTCGCTTAGAAAGATTAGAAAATGAGCGCCTGGAAAGAATGCAAGGATTGACCGAGGAAGAGAAAAAGATTAAACATAGATCGGCAGATGATTTGGATGATGGCTATTTTATGCAACCAATACTTGCGAGCGATAAAAATAATAAAACGCTTGCTTATAATGACGAAGGTAAGTAAAATATTAATTTATTTCTTAATGAAATCTCTGTTAATTGTTATTTTACATATATTTTATTTATCAATTATGCTATAAGGTGAGGCCAATCGTCGCGAAGAGGATAGTGATGAAGAAATAGAGCGATTGCTAGAAGAAAATACGAGAGCTAATGAACATATAGGTACCAATAGTGATGTTAATGAAGATTCTGATGATGAAGATAATGAAGATAATGATTCGGTTGAAGAATCAGACGATGAAGATAATTTTAGTGATTTGATAAATGAAAGCGATTCAGATGATAATATATCTGATTCCAAAAAGCGAAAAAATAAATCTGTTGATTCGGTTAATGTAAAATCAAATGGAGTTGAAAAAAAAATATTCACAGAAGAAGATCGAAAAGCAATGATGGAAAAAGCATCAAAGGAACTTCCGTATACATTTGAGCTGCCACACAAATATGAAGCATTAGAGAAACTATTGAAAAACCGTAATGCAGATTATCAAAGTGTAATTTTAGATCGAATGATTAAATGCAATCATCCAAAAGTGGAGCCAACAAATAAAGAAAAAATGGTTACATTATTTGCATACCTTTTGCAGCACATTAACGATACGGCAGAAAATGCAACTGTCAATAACGTCGAAAGCTGTTTTATGATTATAGACCGATTGTGTCCACACTTGTATGATCTCAGTCATTTAAATCCTGGAGAAACAACAAGATGCTTTCTGGAAGTTATAAAAGAAAAACAATCCGATTTTAGAAATCAAGATAAAATATATCCATCATTAGATACATTAGTTTTCTTCAAATTGGCATCAAGCTTATATTCAACGTCCGATTTTCGGCACTTAGCTGTAACACCAAGCGCAGTGTTCATTAGTCAATTATTATCAAGATGTCGTATAACAAATAAATCGGACATCGCTACTGGATTATTCTTAGTAACAATTATAATTGAATATACACAGTTGTCCAAAAGATATTTACCGTCAGCTTTAAACTTTCTGGTTGGCGTTCTCTTTTTATGTATCAAAAAACGATCAATAGAACTATTAAAAGTAATACCACCGTTTAAATCAGTTGGTGAGCAAAGTTCATTGTTAGTATTATCAGATAATGAGACACCAAATTCATTGACTAGTAAATGCAATGGAAAATGTTTAGAATCAAAAGATTTAGTTGATGAATCTATTGACGAATCATTTAAAGTAAGAGCATTGAATACAACGTTACAATTAATAGCTGATTTACTTGAATCATTAACAACTAATACTGGCGCTAAATATTTTGTTGAACCTTTTCACAATTTAATTGACAAAATTGATGTGGAAAAATATCCAGATTTTATAAAAGTAAATATAAATAAGTGTAAAAGAATTATTGAATCGATAATGGATAAAAATTTATCGTTTATTGTACCGCCAATGAAAAAACCAAAAGCTTTACGTTTACTTGAACCGAAATTCGAACGAATCTATGATGATAAACGAAATCGTAACCCTGAAGTGAGAAACAAACACATACGTCAAACAATGGTTCGTAAAATTAGAGAAGAAACTAAAGGTGCTGTTCGTGAAATTCGAAGAGATAATGCTTTCATTGCTAAAATACAACAAAGGAAGCAAATGCAAAAGTACGTTTTTTCTTTTAAATTTTTAATTTTTTTCAATTAAATTTATGAACATTTTAACTACTTCTAATATTATTTGTTTGTGTTACAGTGATTCTGAACGTAGAGAAAAGGTTAAACGTATATTCTCAGAAGCTTCAATACAACAGGGTGAACTTAATGCAATGGGACGCAAGAAAAAACATTTATAAATGCAAAATAGAAAATAAAAATAAAATTCAAATATTTGATTATCTTATTTATATTTTTTCATTTTTGAATTTCAATCGCAAGTCATTGAACATTAGACGAGGGGTTTGCCACTATCAAATTTAATGCGTTTCGATATCAAATACTAAAAAAAATTAATAAATATTTTAGAATAAACAAAAATACTACCGAATTTTTTGATTATTCGCAGATGTTCACAAATATTTTGAATATTCCAAATATTTAATTTTTTGAATACGCGATCAAAAATATTCAGAAAGTGGCAAACCCCTGGACATTTTCGATTAATGTTTAAACTATTTTTATATTAATCGAATTTTTTTTTTTTTTTGAAGAAACGCGCGAGATAAGCTTGCGATAATCATATATATAAATATTTTTTTTATCTATTAATTAATTAAGTCATAAAAAAAGCATTATATTCGATTAGAAAATAAATTTGGTTTATTTTCAATATAACCCATTCACATTGAAAGCAATTAACAGTATAAATATTGAACAATTAAGCATGCTTTTTGAAATATTCCTTTGATGATTTTGGATCTGGTTTAATAGTAGCTGAATTATTATCTGGATTCCAATTGGCTGGACAGACTGTAATTTTTTTTTTAAATTAAATTAGTTTGAAAATATTGATCGATATGACTTCATAATAAAATAATTACCTTCTCCATGTTTTTCAACAAACTGAAATGCTTTTAACAATCTCAGAGTTTCATCAACAGATCGGCCAACTGGTAAATCGTTTATGGTTTTTTGACGAATTATACCCTAAAATAACAAAATTTAAGATTTAATACAAAATTAAGTAAATATCGATTCAAATATTGGTTAATATACTTGAGGATCAATAATGAATAGTCCTCGTAATGCAATTCCAGCTTCTTTAACAAGTACATCATAATCAGCTGCAATTTGCTTTGTAATATCAGCAAGTAGTGGATATTTTAATTGTCCTAATCCACCTTGCTATTTTATAAAATAAAATTTTAACACTTGTTATAAGAATTATTAAAATTAAAATGTTACTTTTCTGTCAGTATTGCACCAAGCTAAATGACTAAATTGTGAATCAACCGAAACACCAACAACTTCTGCATTAATTGCTTTGAATTCATCTATTCTGTCACTGAATGCAATGATTTCGGTCGGACAAACAAATGTACTATGAAATAAAAAAAATAATAATATAAGAATCCATAAATAATTGAACAAAAATCATCTTACAAATCAAGTGGATAGAAAAACAAAACCAAATATTTTCCTTTGTAGTTCGATAATTGGATATCTTTAAAATCATTATTAATTACAGCAGTTCCTTTGAAATTTGGAGCCGGCTTTTGAACATCAGCAACACACAGACGTGTACCTATTTCAATTATTATTCTTAATGAACGCAAGTTCTATGAAAAAAAAAAATGTATGACCAATACTTACTAGTGTGAATATAATTTTTTAATTGGAATCTTGCATTTTGTGGAATCTGAAAGAAAACAATGTTGTTATTAATAACGAGCTATTATGTAAGATAACACAATGGAAATAACGAAGCTTAACCAAGCAAATTACATAAATTTATTTAACTTACATTGCTAGCAATATGTTTCAAAGAACATATTTGTTTGATAAATGACATGATTTATGAAAAATAAAATTTAACGTGATTGCTACAGTTAATTGTGTATAATTATTAATTTAATTTCAATAATCTTTTTAATTTACACCGTTCACTGTTTTTCTTAGCGCAATGTCAAACACCATTTGTCAAATTATTGAAATCTCATTCTCTTTTATTTTGTATGTCATCAAACGCACACATTAAAATTATACTAAATTCAAATGGCAATGGAAGGAAAACAACTTTGAATTTTAATTGAGGATTTCAAGCCATATTTATTCGCTGTGAGGCACAAAATCACTTGCATTCAATTTAGCTTTTCGTAAACAATTATGTGCTTAGTTCAAGCTGTTTTTACACTAGACGCACTGAAGCCAGAAATCTCAAACCATAGAGAGAGTAGGAAACATAAATATCATTTATTTTTGCTTTAACTAGTGTCTATTTTGGTCAATTAGTCAAAATTAGTTCAGTGTTAACTGTTAACAAAAAATTATTGAAATTGAGCGCCGAATTTTAAATAAATATTTTTAAAATCGTTTACTATTTTTTCGTTGGGTTTTCCAAATATTGTTAATATGAAAATGTTTATATGTAAATGTATTAATAAAAAACGTCTTTTCAGTATGAAATACACGGATAATAATAAAATTGTTATTGTTTTTTGCACAAATTGCTTGAACCACCAGTGAACTCAAACTAATATAGAAAACATAAAATCGAAATATCGAATGTAGCTACACGAAAAATCTCAAAAATGCATGAGTGCGAGCAGTACAGCCTTTCTTTCTATGTTTGTTACTTTTTCTTCAATAAATTCAAATAATTTCATGCAAATACCCTTTTTTACTTTTTACATGACCCTGAGACTAGATTTTTTTGAAGGCTAAAACATACTTATGCGAATTTCGTCAAGCGGCGCAAATTTTTGACATACAGTTCATACAAAATTTTACTCACGCGAATTATTTTGTATGAAGAATTCGCGCCGCTTTAGAAATTCGCGTAAGCATGTTTTAGTCTTTAGCCTTAAGTACAAGTCATGTCAACGTTCATGCGATGTCATAAAAAGTGTCATAAAAATACTTTTCTTCAATGTCTCCTTCTTTAACAAGTTTCTTCAGAAATTGTTTTGTTGGCGAACTGAATGTATTGAACTTTTTATTATTTTTCACAAATGCGCACAATACGCCATCTTTGTCACGATAACTCTTATGGGCTTATTGTGTATGTGAATAGAAATATGAAGCAAATATAAATTCAAAAATATCTCAGAGAAAATATTCTGGGTAGAAAATTTATGTGCATTTGATAATTGTAACAATCATACGCAACTTAAAAAAGATAAAAATGATTAAAAAAAATGTCTTTTTAAAAAAAAAAAATTAAAAAACGGGACGATCCCGCAAAATACGGGACGGATGGTAACTCTAAGATATGTGCTGAAAATTCAATTTATAAGTTGCATGTTTAATTGTTATATAGGTAAGTACCATATTGTACTCAGAAATGCGACTTCAAGTATGATTTTTGTAATAAATTATTAGGTCGCTATTAGGTCTGCAATAGATTCATATTAGGTGTCGTAATGACCATAATTTTATCCACGAAATAGATCGCGCAACGACGTTGCTCAACTACTTCCACAGAGATCGTATTAATCGCGATACGGAAAAAAGATGTCTAATGCAATTTTAACCATGCTCTATAAAACATGTGTTCTCGCTTGGTTCTAATTAGTTTCACTAAATATAATCCCCAGTAATAAGATAACGTGTCAAACAAACTCAAAGGATAAGTATATTATATTATATGGTATTTTATAATTATTATATTTATTATTACCTTCTAGCTATTTTTCTTCCCGCCGACAACAAACTCCATTACAAATGATTTCATTTGTCCACTCTTTATTTTGCCAAAAATCTCACCCTCAGTAGTCAACAATTAAAGTATTAAATTTATACCTATCCAAATAAACGCAAAACTGAAAACAGTAAATAAAGCAAGAAAAAAATTAGCATTAGAAGCTTTTATTATTCACCCTCGTCGATTGCTATTCCTATACTTACGTGAAGGAACTTACGCCAAATATATGTCGATTTAGACTAGAATCAGGGTGGTTCAAGTATCGTATGAAAATGGGGTTTTTGTAAAAAAAAAAATAATTACATACTTGCATATTATTATTTTTATTTTTTTTGGAAATTATGCATTTCCCAAAGCGAAAAGAACATATATTTTTTTTTAAATATAATATTCAAGAAAGTATGTTTAAAATAACATAACTCGCTATATATAATTCTAATCAAAATTTCCGAAATGAAAATAATATGCAAATAGTATATTTTTTATTTTAAAAATGAAAACGATTGATGAGGTAAACACTGTCATTGAACTGATGAAACGGAATTACTTCCTTTTGGGTTTAATTTAGTACTTATATGTCACTTTTCATGTTTCTGTTGACTCATGTAATACTTTCATACTTGAGAGCTCGAATATCACTAGCATTTGAATCCATATAGATATTTTATTCAATTTGGAGGATATTATTTATTGTTAATTCAATAGCTATTTCCTTTATTCGAATTTTTTTTTGGTAATTGCTAATTCAGTGTCATGAGCACTTGACGTAGAACTTTGGACCACTAATAAATCAAATTTGTTAATTCAAATAATGCTTTTTTCTTTTAAATTTTTTTAAAAAAGTGGATCACTTTTATTAAATATGAATCGGATGTAATCATTAAAAAACTTTCTTAACAACAGTGGTATTTTCCGAGAAAAAAATCTTTTCGAAATCCATTTTTTTAAATTTTTAAATTGTTTATAGCACAACTCCTCCGGCGCGGAAAGTTGGGTGGACTGGTTCACTTAGGGGAGCTTGAAGCAAAGTCGAAAATAAAATTTATTTTTTATTTTTAATACAAATATAGTAAAGACGTGTCGAATTAAATATTTAAATACATTTTGATACGTAAGTTATAATATTTTGGTGATTTTTTTAGATTATTTGTATACAATATCCTCTAAAATCAATATTTCTAATAAATAGAATTTTGAACCACACTAAGTTACATAATTCAGACTCCTATATATATATAAATTCCTCCTCTCCAATTTCTTTGTACATTTACTGTATGTGAAAGGCTGAATGAGTGATATAAAATAATGTCTATAAATGGTTTCATGATGAGTTGTAAAATGCCGTTCTGTTTTGTGTTTGGTACAATACTTAATAGACAGTACCATTAATACCATTTAGAAAAAAATAGTTTGTTAGTTATAAATAAATACCTAATAAATTTATAATAAATAAAAGAGCATAAGTGGAAAGAGTGCATATTAAAAGCTAGCCAAAAGATAAAAATGAATTTAGTATGTTCCTAGTAAATCCACGATCTATAAGCTATTGTATTTTATTTTTTATTTTTAAGTCGGTACAACACATTCCTCTATTGCATTAGTTTTATATCTATATTATAAGTTGTTGTTTTCAATTCAATTAAGGTTTGTTTCATATTTTAATGTGAGCTGATCCGATTTTGGTGTTATTAAAGCTATTTAAAGTTTTAAGTTAAAGGGCAAGAAGAGGAAAGACTTAGCTTTTAGTATTAAGATATGCTTATTTCAAACAATATAATGTTTAGGGATTTTCATCACTATAGATAGAATAAATATTTTTAAGATTTTCGCAATTTTTAAAAAAGAAAAAGATTTAACTATGTTATGATAATAAAATTAATGAATAGAACAAAAGTCGTATAAGCTTTAGAATAAGTACGAGAAAAAAGGAAAAGATTTTATAGAATAAATTCACAAAAAATGTTATACAAAAATGTTATGCATTAAGGAAGATAAGCTAATTCAAAATCATAGTTTGTCTACAGCGTGTGCATATCTGGTATTCTCCCACAATTAATTGAATAACATTGAAATGATAACAGAATGATGTAGTTGAATCTTTTATATAGAGGTCAGTCACAAATTTCTTAAAATCACATCAGAAAGAATTGAGCAAATGGCTAATACAAAATATAACTTATATAAGCATATGAAAATCAAAGCGCTTTGCAACAAGATTGAACACTATCGAAAACAAGAAGTTTAAAAATAACAATTCATACTTATTTTTGGTTTTTTAAATTTAAATTAATTTAAATAAAAATGATCAAGAGAATTACACCAAATATGTTTCTTATATATTTTATATTGAAATAATATTTATTTTAGATCAGAGGACCCTGCTAAAAATGCACACAATAAACACATCATGACGTGTAAATTATAGTTTGAATCTATAGTGTCTTGTCTACCAAAATAAACACAACTTATACTTAGAGTTGCCGCAGAAAAGCAAAAAAATAGTTCGGCCAAACCGAAACTTTCGAATCGAACTTAAAAAGTTTGGTCGAACCGATCCGAACTTTAAAACCAAACCAAACCTGAGGAAAATACAAAAAAAAAATTTGAAATAAACGAAAAAAAATCAATTAATCATTCAGTTTTTACCAAAAAATATATAAAATTAAATACAAATACAAATTATTAAGCATTACAGCACTAATTTAGGTGAAATCTAGAGTTAAGTTTAGGGTTCTAAGTTTGTAATATTACAATTGTAATATTACAAATGTAACGTAATATAAGTGTAATATTACACAAAATTATATTACACGATAAAAATCGCTCAATGGAAAATATGAAATTCTTAAAAACAAGTTGTCAATTAGATTGGTACAGAACTTCATTTTTGCGAGTATTAAATTCATAAACAAAGGAAAATAATAATCCCTAGCATTATTTTATCTTCCAATTAATTTTCATTTTGCTCATTTTGCTCTATACTTAAGCGAATCCTGAG
>JAABKK020021873.1:0-18162 GCA_011634745.2 Catotricha subobsoleta | reverse complement strand
ATTTAACTTTTTTAAAAACAATTTTAGCTCAAATTTTTCTAAATTTGAATGTAGTTTTCGTTTTATGTTTTTTTTTTTGTGATATTCAAACGTTTTTATAGCATTTTTTTTATATTATCAAAAATGCATATTTAATTTTTGGAATTTTTAGTTTGTGACGTGACATCGGGGAGGGAGGGGGGATCTGCACTGATGTGACCACTTGTGACAAGGGGGGAGGGGAGTGTCTAAAATCAACCAAAAAAGCGTGACGTCCTTTATGGACAGCCCCTAATTGAAATAATGCAAAGTGCCATAAGCTAGTAAAAAATATAATAAACCTAAAAATAAATAGACTAAACAAATAAAAAGTAAAAAATTGACCTAACTTTTAAAAAAAAAGTTTTGCGGTCGCATAGCACTCTTAATTAATAAGCAAGAATTCCTTAAAAATATATTTTTTTGACATTTGATCTGTCACCGCGATTTGCTCTAAACATTGTGTTTTTTTCATTGACCGGGAATCTGTACTTTATTATTTATTATTTATTAAGAAAAAACATTTGATTCAAAATTATGATTTTGTTGTTTATTTAACTTTTTTTTCCTTTTCAATAAAATTTAAATTTTCAATTTTCTTCATGAAATAGTAACCTATATATCTACTTAGATTCCTATAAGCGTAGTGTGTTTTCGTCCAAATTTAAATCAATTAAAATTGACTTATAAATTAAACGAAATTTTTAATTATGTAGTAGTTATTATAGTAACTAAGTATTACTTTCTATTTATAAAAATCATCGTTTTTTTAAAAAAAAATTAAATTGCAGTTCTTTAAAGGTTCAACATGAATTTTGATTTACTATTTTATATTTCGACTAGAATACGGTTAATTTTCGATATAATAAAGCGATTATTATTATTCGAAAAGCCAAATCACTGGAATAGAATAAATTTGAGTAGCTTTGAACCAAAAACTATAAAGATTGTTGAAAATGTTGAAGACTGTAACAAAGCTGTGAAACAATTGATGTTGTAAGTGTACAACAGATAACTAAATTGGGTTTGAATATTTTCGTAGTTTTATTGTTTTTTATTTTAAAGTTTATTTTATTATTTAAGTACAAGATTTTAGAAATATGATCCGCTAGATTTGAAAATACTTTCCATTGCTGTATAAATAATTTAGAATACATACCATTTTTTTTTAGTCATTGCGCTGAGTACAGTGTACTTGGATTTGATTGTGAATGGAATGCACATACTTGGGAACCTGGACGTCCTGCTTTGTTACAATTAGCATCCTACAAAGGTTTATGTGTTTTAATTCGTTTGTGTCGCTTCCAAAGAATACCAATTACATTAAAGGTATGGTACTTAGCACGAATTCATGTTTATTTATCCACCACAGTTCATTTGTAATTTTAATTTTGATTTATTCTTACAGAAATTACTAGAGGACGAAAATATAATTAAAGTTGGCGTTGATCCAAGTATAGATGCTGCAATTCTTTTAACATATTTTCGTTCATATGTTACAAGTATAGTAGACTTAAGACATTTGACAAGGCATAGCTATTCTCGGGATATGGGTTTGAAAAGTATGGTCGAAGAATATTTAGGAATACCAATGGATAAAAAGGATAAAAGTTTTCATCGACGTTGGGAAACACCAAAATTAACACAAGAGCATGTGGATTATGCAGCAGACGATGCCCTGGCAGGAATAAAACTTTTTCAAAAAATTTCGGAAAAGTTAACAGGGAAAAAGTGGTTTACAAGTTTCGATGATGTAATTCGTATTTTACATAATCATCATTATTTAAATAGACCATTCATAAGAGAACATTCACAAATGATGTCATACCGTTGGGGAAGGTGTTGTCAAAGTAGAACGTAGCGTAGAACGTATTACTTTTTGGCTCAGTTTATTTAAATACTCTTTTACGACAATACCATAAAACAGAACGTGGACCCGCCATAAATAATATCAAAAATTTTCGACCAATCGAAAGCGAATCACAGAAACGACATTTAATTTAAAAAACAAATTAAAATTTGTGACTTATGATAGAAGTTAAAAAACCATCAATTTCGGTGTGACATCATTTGTGAAAGTTTTCTAAAGAAATATTCAAATATTCTGATCTTGAGGAATTAATTTTATTTATTTAAAATTTATTATTATTACAAATGAAGAGAAATTATTTAACCTGTTGTCGCGCGCAATTCGAATAAATAAAATATAACGAATAAATAATCCTCTATCTTTCTTTTATAAGAGCCCTTGCATTTCACGCATAAATTGCATGTATGCATCATCTTTAGTTGTACCTTTAGTTGTACCTTTAGCTGTACCCTTATTGGCTGTTTCGGTATGAAGTCGATAATCTGGCATGTAAGCTTTAGGTCTTTGCACTTTTTTGTCCTCACGTTTGATTCGTAACGTTGATGGTACGAAACGTGTAACATCTGCGCTAAGATTACGAATTTGTGGTTTGGCTGTAATTGTCGTCATACCTTTTGTATCCTTTGTTAACTGTGGTGCAGCGGTTAAAGTATTATTTATGGGACCCGGTTGATGCTGTTTGTGATGATTATGTAAAAGACGAGCTGGCGGCATACCTGGAGGTGGACCAGGTGGCATTCTTAAGCGTGGAGGCATACCTGGTGGCATACGAATTCCCAGCGAAGATAGGCCAGGTCGCATTGGTGGTGGTCTAAACATCATCGCTGGTGGAATTCCAATAGGTGGGGGAGGTGGTCCGCTTGGAAGCTTAATAGCTTGAGGTAGGGGAGGCACTTGTGACATCACTTGGAAAGTGTTTTCTTTTTGAATCGTTGCGGTTATTTCATCACGTCTATTATCGATATCCTCATTACCGTCCTCTGTACTAGATGAACTATCACTGTTATTATCATCAATTTCATCATCTTTATTGTTTTTTTCCAACGACGCTAGTCTTTCATTTAGATCAATAGCCCTATCTTGCTCTTTCTTTTTATGGACATTTTCCAGTTCTTTCATGAAATCATCATATTTTTGTCCTGCAATGGCCAATATGCGTTGTTGAACAGACGTCGGTTTTGGTACTTCTAAATCAACAATAGATTTTTCATCATTAATTTTTTCATCACCTCTATCTGATTCTTTTGTGTCAGCTGTAAATCTAATAGATTTTGATTTTTTGGTCAATTTCATTGGTGGCCGATCGTTTTCGTCATCTTCATAATCAGAATCTAATTCATGCATATCATGTAAATCAGGAGGAGGTCCGGGTGGGCATCCAGGTGCCTCCTTACCTTTATCATTGCCTTTATCATCATTTGAAACCAGTTGATCAACTGATTTCTTTAATATTCCTTGAGTAGGACCATTACCAGAAATATTAACTCCGCCAGTACCTATACCAACAGAAAATTCTGTTGTAGGTAACGTTGTTGGTAAAGGTATTCGACTAGGTGCATTATTTAATAAATTTGTAGGTTGTTCATTCATTTGTGGTAATGGAATATCATCAATTTGAACTGTTTGGGCATGCCGTACACTTTCAAAATATTGCACTTTTTTGTTGCGCCGTTTCTCATATTCTACTTCCTTACGTTTTAACTCGGCCCACAACTCAGGATCATCATTATGCTGGATAGATAAAAATGGAAATGGAACTAACGTAAACGTACACAACAAAACAATTAAGTTAGACTTACATATAGTCGCATAACGCGATCAAATGTCTCCTTTAATTTTTTTCTTTTCTCTCGCAATACTTTCTCGTTTAATGGTGATGGTTGAAAAACATTGTATTCTGCAAATGGAACATACGTTTTAGTTTAATTATGGATTTATTGAAATATGCTCACTAATTATTTACCCATTTCATCAATTTTTTCCATTTCTTCGATAAGCTGTGCCGGATCTTTTCCCTTTAAAACGGCTGCTCTAACCATCTGACGTTGCTTTTTATTTTTCTTGAGCTCTTTTTTTCGAGCCTCCTTACGTGCTTGATCCGTTGGATTCATATATTTACCACTCTTGGTGGTATTAATTGATCTCCTCCCCATTTTTATGTCTAAATAGTTATGTCTAAATTATTTAAATATTATTTTATTTGTATTTATGGTTAAAACGATTGGAGGTTTATTTGATTATACACATCAGACAAATTTACTTTGAATAAAATCAATGTGTCAAGACTACGTATAAACATACGTACATACCCTATCGCGAATAACTGGAAATAGACTTATTTACGTGCGCGCATAAACGTACCCATTTATGCCAGTCCACTCCGTAGTATGGCAGAACATGACAATATATTATATAAAAATACAACATTGCAAATATTTATAAAAATTTAAAAAAAGAATTTATACATACGTAATACTTAGATCATTATAGATTTTAGTTCAAGTTTGTGGTGTGTGGATAGTAATCGGACACAGTTTAGTATTATTATTTTCTTTATTAATCAAATACTTTCAACAAAAATGACTTTTTTTTTAAATAAACAACAAAAATTTGTGAATGGTTCATATAATTAAATTTCAAGCCGCCAAACCAATAAAATCAAAAAGTTCGTCTGTACTTTTTCTTTCGACCATACTTTTTCATCTTGCATGGCTATGTAATTTATCTTCCGGTAGGGATTCTAATTGAATATAATGTTCTTTCATTGGTTTATTCATTGTGACGTTTCCCGGTTCTACTTAAAAAATATATAAACAACACTTCATAAATTGCTTCTTTTAATAAAAATTGTATAATAAAAGAAAATAAAGGATGGATCAATTAATGGCAGCATTGTCTGCAATTAAAGTCCTCCGATCTACTGTTGGTCAAGTATTCGAATCATTGGGCAATGGTATAAGAGCTGAACATGAAGAGAGCGAAAATAAATTTCTGCTGGAATTACAAGAGCAATTGAATATAACGAATGCTAATCTACGGTTTGTATAATTTTTAGTTTTCTGCGTTATATATTAGTTCTTAAATTTTAAATTTCCATTTAATAGAGATCTAGAATCAATTGTAAATGGCTTAACACCACCGCCAGCACCATTCAGTTTAGGTAATAGTTCATTTTTGTCCCAAGAAACAACCCAAGAACGGCAAGGTCTATATTCTCAGTTGGTCAATAGCTACAAATGGATTGATAAGGTTAATTTTCATATTTATTCATTCTCTAGAAAGTGTTACAAAATATATTAATTTCGGTTTTCAGATTCATGAATACAGTTCATTGGCTACAACAGTTCTTTCAGCAAATGCTCTGAAGCGCTCATATTTCAATAATTCAAATAAGCGTCGTCGACCCTTAACATCATGCCACAATATTGCGCCTCAGTAAGTATTATTATAAATTAAAAACAATTGTTATATTTCCATTTATATTTTTTTTTTGTATACAACAGGCAAGTTGATAACGCCTTAAATACAATTGATCGTAGTTTCAATGATATGACAATAAAAGTTTGGCGACCATTTGCTACAAATGCAATTGTGCATGTAAGTTGATTCTGAATCTTACTGCTATGCTTCCGATGCTGTTTTTTTTCTTTGCTAAACTGTATAGTCATGCGAAATTTGTAAAACGAATTGCAATGTCTCTTCCGCACACTTTAGCAAAGAAACTAAAACAGTACATCTGTTATATAATATTGAATCGAAATAAGACATTTAGTTTGTTTCCTTTTCACAATGATTTTGAAGATAAACCTTGGTCGCGTTCTGAAAGCAGCGTTAATATTTAAAGGCATTATGATTGAATGGGTCACAGTAAAGGGTTTCGATGAAACGTTCGATGATGTGGATGATTTATGGTCAGAATCACGATATCACGTATTTCGAAAAGTACAAAATCATACTCACTCGGCTATGTTACATTTCTATAGCCCCACCCTTCCAGAATTGGCTGTTCGAAGTTTTATGGTAAGTTGAGAATGATAGTTCAATGACCTGAATTTAATGGAAAAATATATTCTACAAGAAATATTCGTTGTTTTCTTTATTGCAGACATGGTTACATAGTTATGTCAAACTGTTTTGTGAACCTTGTAAAAAATGTGGCAATCATCTACTAAATTCATATCCACCAACATGGAGAGATTTGCGTACACTTGAACCTTTGCATGAAGAGTGCAAATAAAATTTACATTTTAATTAAATGGTTCGAAACACAGATGATAACTAATTACCAGCATTTTTATTAAAAAAAAAAGTAAAGGAATGATAACGATTTTGATTTGAATTTAAAAGAAAAAGAAAATATTCATTAAATTTAGAAAAGAATAAAAAAAACTATTTCTATTTTTATCTGCAGTCTAATTTGTTTTGAGATTCGGAAGGAAAAATAAGTCATATTCATTATTTACTTAAATTAAAAAAAAAACAACGTTAGTATGATTTATTATATAAAAATGATGTGAGTGAAGAAAATGTGAAAGTACACCTAATTTTCAAAACAATAACTCGTTCCATTATAAGCAGTCTGCAAAGCAAGAAGTCTTTCAGCAAAATATTTATTCCAATATAAGTATATATATTCTCTAAAAATAAACTGTTTAACGTAAAAATATTTTTAGTTAATTATATAATTTTAATGATATAAGTATGTCAAAATACGTTTTATTTATTATTTTGTAATCTTTCGAGATTTATTTTCATATAAAAGTAATTATGTTAACTGAAGTGCATTTCAAACACTGAATTTATTTAATTATCGACAGAATAATTAACTTATAATGATATTAAGTAATCTCTAAAAGTTACAATATAAAATAATTGATAAATAATCCCATACAAATAAATTATTTATTATATTTTTTTATTAGTTGAGTCAAATAGCATGTATCTCTTTCACACTTATCGAATACCCTATTTCCATCTCTACACAAATTCCTATATTTTAGAGGTATTCACAAGCAACATGTTTGTATGAAAATGTCTCATTTTGCACTCATTTTTATACATATTCCCTGATTAAACATTAATAGATATAATTTTCATCGTATAGTGAACATAATTTCATATTTCTTTGTAGTGGCCTTTTAAAACATCATAATTCGTTTCTGACGACCAATTTAACTAATTTCGGATGATTTCCGATTGAAGTTTCTCAAATCTATATTTTCTCAAGTCATGCTAAAGTTCTCCCACTACCATTTCAGGATAAGACCATGTATACGTCAAAATTTTTTGTATTTCAATCAAACTTTTTCATTTTTTCACATAGAAACTAGCGCAATAACAGTAACAGCAAGTCAAAAAATAATTAAAATTGAACATGGTCTATACCTTAAACAACAAATAATATGCTAGGGGCGCCTGAAATGGTAATGAAGCACGACTCAAAAATAGCTGGAGGAAAGATTATTACATGTTTCCAATTAGTAGTTAACCGGTTAGACTAAATACTTTTCAAGAAAATCGCGTCTTAACGTACGCAAGCAAAAATTGAAAAGAAAAAACCACTGATGAATAGGACTTTGTTGAAATTTTAGATTGCTAGGATGATGAGGTGTGTGAATTAAATAACGCATTGTTATATTATCCATCCTTTATAGCAGAGAGTAAAATAAGAATTTTTCTGGACTGCAGTTTAGTTTAAAAAACAAAAAGGTTTTCGTGAATTTTTGTGTTTTTTTGGACTCAGAGTATGGTGGAGCGATTTTAGCTTTTTCTTTTTTTTTTCAAAAACCCGCGTGGGTTCAAATGAACGCCGCTGATTTTTTTTTGGAATTTTAAGTTGAGTTTTTGCATTCAGGTCTTGAGCTTAAAATTTTGTATGAAAAGGTGAAAAGAAATTTATGGGAAAATACAGACTTCTACCGAAACATTGAGAATTTAAAATGGTTTGCATATGCATGAATTGTAGAAGTGACTTTAATAAATCAACAGCTATTCAACCCAAAAAACTGTTCGCTTTTTTCGAAAAGTTAAGCTCCCAGGGTATTTTCTTATACCGTTACACTCCAAAGTAACGGAAACAAAATAATATAAAAAAAAAATTTTTAGAGCGCCCCCCCCCTCTATTTAAAAATCTGAAAATGACGTGTTTAATTTTTTATACATTTAATCGTCTATTTCTCTCGAAATATCATATAAAATTCTTATGAAAATCATTAAATTTGAAAGTTTTAGCTAGAGGAGATCTAACTTATGTTATGCTTATATTGAAATTGATATGATTAGTATCCTAAAAAAAAAAGTGTAGGATATTATATATGAAAAAAAACCTCGTTTTATTTAAAAAATTTAATTGAGTGTTTTTTTTGAAGAAATACTATATTTTTGAGGACTATGTGCGTTGGTTAGATAGGTTAATGGGCTTCCTATTAGCTTTTTGATGAAATCATTCGGTCAAGATTTGCAAAAATTATAGCCATTTTAGTAAAGATTTTAATTCTGAAACATACTTTCTATTTTTAAAAATTTTGCACTAAAAGTTTTTTTGGGGGCCTGAGTACAAAAACTCAACTCAAAATTCTAAAAACAAATCAGCGTTCATTTGAACCCATTTGGCGGCTTTTCCGCACGCAAGATTTTTGAAAAAAAGAAAGAAAGAAAAAGCTATGATTGCTCGCTCCACTGCAGTGTTTAGTTTTTTTTATGAACTTTTGTTTTGGTTTTATTTGGAAAGATACATATTTCATGTTTTTGAGCGAAAAAAAGAACAAAACTTGAAACCTTAATTTGTTGAAATTTAAAACTGCAAATTATGGATATCGGTAGAGCTGGTTTGTACGTTTGCATCTTCCTCTTCTTTGTCGTTTCCACTTGCCTCTGGAAACGCTCCCTTGGAATAGAATAATCGGAATTGGAGTAATTTGAAAATAAATAATAAGTAATAATATAATTTTCAACTGCATTTTCTGAATTTTTGGACTGCAGAAATATATTTTGGACTGCAGTTTTTCTGTTGTACTACAGCTTATTTTACTCCCTGCTTTATAGTACATATTTAACAATAAACAAAATTATCTTTATTGTTTAAGTGCAATGTAACAAATATTAGCAGCGATAAAAACATTTCCAAAAGATAGATAAAAATATGTCAAATATAAAGATCAAAATTATCTTTTTATTTATATCTGTTGTCTATTGAACTATTTATAATTTAGTTATTGCTAATAACTATCATAATGTTTGTTGATTTTTTTAAAGTAGTTTGAGTTCTATTCAAACAAATTAATCTTCAATAATTGTAAAATAAATATATTAAAAAATATTTTTTTTTTTTTAAGGTTAAGTAAGTATTTTGCATAAAACATAAAAGTACAAATTGACATCAGTTTGAGAAGCTTAATACATTCTGATCTGGTGTCAACACTCTACGGATTGTACGTAACATGACTTGTAATGTTAGTTCCCTGCAGACAATAATCGTAAATAAGTAGTGGTAAATTAGTGACATAAATAAAAATAAAATCATGTCAACTCTTATAATAAAAAAAAAATAATAAAAACTAAAAAAAAAAGAAGAAATATAACGCGAGAAATTTCTAATTTCTATACCACCGTATAATAATTTAATAAATGAAATTATTAATATCGAACAAATTGTATAATGGTCCACTCATAAATACCATCATAATAATACAATACTCAATTCAATATGGCTAGACGAATAAATTCAATTGGTGTATGTGTTTTAATAATATTGTGCATATTATTAATATTTGCAAGCCATCGAATATCATTTTCATCATTTTCAACAAATGAATACAAAAATAATAATAATAATTTTAATAATCCAGCTAATATAATAGATAGTAGTAAACATTATAATGGAAAGTATTATAAAATTATTCATCCTCAACAACAACAATTGGAACCGGATTCTCAAATTTACAATAATAAAAAAACAAATTTCATGGATTTATCAAGTGGTGAATTGGTGACAGCATTAACCACAAACAATATTTTTTATAATACAACTGTTCGAATTGAGGATGTGATAAATGCTCAACGACAACGAATTTTATTTGAAATGAAAGACTTTGAATTCTCTGATAAAGCAATAAATCTCAATACATTAACACCAGAAACGGGCGGTCGACCAATACGAAGTGGTAATTATATTTTTCTATATATATGTTTCTCTTTGTCAATGAAGAGTGCGATTTTCTGATTTAAAAATAAAAATTCACGATTCACGAACATTTTTATAGTTACTCTTCTTCTTCTATTATAAGTAGTCCATCCTTAAGCAATTGAACATTTAAATTTTATTGAAATAAATCTTCTTCTTCTTTTTTCTTCTTTTACGTAGTTGTTCTATCAACATGGAGATCGGGGTCAACATTTCTGGGTGATATATTAAATTCACTGCCCGGAAATTATTATCATTATGAGCCTTTGCTCAATTATGAAATTATTCAAATCAGAGGGCAACCACATAAGACTTCAGCACTGAACAATTTACGACAACTATTAATGTGTAATTATACAACACTAAACGATTATTTAGATTACGGTCAATCACATACCTATTTATTTTCACATAATACCCGTTTGTGGCGAGAGTGTCGATTGTATCCACAGTTTTGTTGGGATCCAAAATTTTTAAATGCATTCTGTCGTCTATTTCCATTGCAAAGTATGAAAATTGTACGTTTACGTTTGGCCCTAACCGAAGAATTTCTTAAAGATGAATCGCTGAATGTGAAAGTTTTACTATTGGTTCGTGATCCACGTGGTACAATACAATCACGAAAACATCGTGAATGGTGCCCAGGACAACCAGACTGTGATAATCCAGCATTACTATGTAGTGATATGGTATCAGATTATATGGCCGCTATAGCATTCACAAAAAAATATCCAAAAAAATTTATGGCTATTCGATATGAGGACTTATCACTTGAACCATTTCAAATAACAAAAGATATTTTACAATTTTATGGCTTACCATTTGATCCAGAGGTTGAGGAATTTTTAAATTCACATACCCGAACGGATATTGGTGGCGTTAGTTCAACATTTCGTGACTCAAAAACGGCTCCATTTCATTGGATGCGTGATCTTAGTTTTGATGAAATAGATAATATTCAAATAAGTTGCTTAAAGGCAATGAAATTATGGGGTTACAAAGAAGCAGATGATCAAGACATATTACTAACAAATAATTTTAATCCAATACTTAAATTTCCATTTTCATAAAGAAACCACTTTACACTTCTTTACCCACATGCATTCCCTATTCGTACTCAATTAAAAAATACAGTTGTAAGCAGAATAAAAAGCACGCTGCACGCAGTGAGAAAAAAAAAACAAATAATGAACATTACACGTTTACACGCAATAAACATAAAACTTAGAGACTTATAGTTTTTAGTTAATGATAATAATAATAGAAATTAAAACGAGAACAAATCAAGAACAAACAAAAAAAAAAAGAACATTGAATAGTGCCTATTTTTAGAGAGCATATCACCGCGCAGGCTTTATAAAATTAATTATTTATAATTAATAAAAAAAAAATATATCGAATAAATTATTTAAAATAAACAAAAAAAAAAAAGAAATTGTTGATTTTATTTTTATTTTTTACTCCACAGCAAAGTTCACGTTCAACAAAATTTATTCGTAACTAGTTAATCTTCATCATCTTCACTGTCTTCTTCTTCACTTGTTTCATTAAGCCATTCGACCAATTTGATTAATGAATTACGTACCCACTCTTTATCATCATCAAGCTCTTCGTGCCATAATAAAATACTTTCTTCTGACACTATTTCTTTGTCGTACAAAAAATGAATTATTTGAGCTAATTTTGATTTTAACATTTCATGTTGACAACAACTTTCCTGTAAACAGAAAAAGAAGTAAATAAAACATTTTTTTTCTAAATATTCATTGACTTACTTCGATAGCCTTTAAACAATCATTCATTGCTTCAGCACCACGTATATAATTTTTCAAAACCGGATTTAAATGCGCGAAAATTTGATTGAATGCACTCAAAACATTTCCATTTGATTCTTTAATTGGATATAAATTTAATAGTGCTTTGACAACGTAGAAATTCACTTCAGACAATGTCATATTGTATGCATAACGAGATGAATTAATTTCAAGTATTAAGAAATCTGGATTTGATTTTTCTTTAAAACCACGTTCCAATGAGTCGATGACTTCCACAAGAAAAACTGTGACAAAAAAAAGTTTTTTTTTTTATTAACTGAGTCAAAAAGATTAACTGTATCAGATAATTACTGTTTGCATCTTCTTGTATTGGTGATAATCGATCTGATTCTAAATCATCGCTGCTAGAGCTATACGCACTGCTCTCATATTTATATTCTAAATTAGACATGTGTAAATTGGTTGAGGCAATGAAGTTATCTTCTTCATCAGAATCTGCCGCTGCCGCATCTAAATATTCATTAGCTGAATGTTGCTGAATAATATAAGCACGTTCGCCAAGTTTTACGTAAACTTTCTCTAAAATTATTTAATTAATTTACAGTTTAGTAAAAAAAAATCCAAATATCGACATACATTATTATGATAAATTAACACAAACCATCAGCATCATCATCATCATCATTTTTTGTTGCGAAAACAAACTGTTTTTCTACAGTTAAGTTTTCCGGGATTATACAATCGGCAGCAATAACTGTTCCAGATCGAATTATGGTTCCATTTAAAACTTTCGTATTTTGTCCAATGACACAATGTTTTAAAATGCATTTATCACCTATTGTGACATTATCGAAAATGTAAGCGTTCTCCAGCACACAGTTTTGTCCAATTGAACAATTTTTTCCAATGACTGAATTCGATAGTTGGGTTCCATCGCCTACAGTACATTTTTCGTGAATAACAACATTTTCTTTTAGAAGAGCGCTCCTAACAATTAGAAAATGTGTTTTAAATGGGTACGAGAAAACAAAGCCATCTAAGAATTACAAAGGATTGTAATATTTTTTTACACCTACCGTGATACAATGGAATATATCATTGTATCATGATAACTACTTAATTGTCATCAGTCATTTCTAAAATGGATTTACCTGGCTAATTGAACACTTTTATTTCGATAAACGTTATTCCTTAAAAATATGTAATTTTGTTTTAAACAGCAAATTCCCATGTCCGGAACTAATGGATAAGTCCATCTATTAATGATGTCCTTACTAAAAAAATTAATAAGTAAAATACATTATAAATTCAAAATTTAATTAACGACTTAATGTCTGACAAACACGACTTTAATTCTCACCTAACAATTTGATACATTTGCCAGTTTCTCACTTTAGCCGCGTACTGTTCACTCAACAATTCCGCAACATAAATAGTGCTAGCCAAAATTTCTTCATTAATTAAGAGACCACGAATGAAGTCATCTCGTGTTTCAAAATCAAAATTATCAGCAAATAATGATAGAACTGATGGAGCACAAATAGCAATTTGAGGATCGATAAGATCGTAACGAATTTCAACTTCGGAATGGTCAGTAAAGATTTCCAGTGGTAGTGTACATTGTCGCTGATCATGATATTTGATTAATTTATGACCAGATTGAAGTCGTTGATGAAATAATAAACGTTTTGTTCTTGCATCATTTACTATAATTAATTCTTCGCCAGTGGATATTCCTGGTGCAGTTTTCTTATAAATAACTGTCATTGCCGTGCCTTCATCAAATTTACATTGGTTTCTATAATTTGTTTGTCAGAAAATTAAAGAGGGAATTAAAGAATGAATTAAAATATATAGACGATCCAAAAGATTAAGAGAGATTAAGATGAACTCTTCACACATTAAGTTTTTGTATGTTTTATTTCACTCGCACTCATGCATTTCAGTCTCTTAATCTTTTGGATCGTCTGTATATTAATAAAATATAATTACTTGTGAGCCTGTAAGATATTATACATATTAGCATTTGTGATGGTGTCAGTTCCAAGAAGAATGAAATGCCCACGAATGAGTCGTTTCGCATATAGATCACGTAATGCATCTCCTAAACAATAACAACCTTCAGAGCCAACAATTTGAACCGACATTTTTATTGACCATGAACATTTTTCTGCAATTCGTGCGCTGTTAAAAGAAGATTAATAACAATTTGAAAAAATTTGGAAACACAAAATTTGAATACATACTTAATATGACTTTTAACCTCTTCAACAGCATTACTACAAAATAGAAAAACTTCTTCGATCTTAGATTTATTTAGTGCTTCCAGAGCATAATCAATGATTGGGGTATTAACGAGAGGAAGAAGACACTGCCAGATTTCCAACAAATACATAATATGAAAAGTAAACAAAATTATTTATTGAGAAACTTACCGCATTCCCATCATTCGTGATGGGGACAAAATTATTATTAAATGAATCAGCTATTAAAACAGCCTGAACAACTTCTTCTTTACGTAAAGATTCCATTATATTTCTCTAAATATTCTGATGAAATAATTTAATAACTAAAAAATGAGACACATTAAATTAAAATGACAGCTGTCAAATTTAAACGATATTTAAAATAGCTACGTTTAAATGATTATTTTTTAAGATTTAATTATATTTTAAAATTCTGTTCATTAAAAATTTTGTAGATCATTTTTGTAAAAGCTTATATTATACATTATTTTATTGAAAATCCGGAGTTTCTAATATTTGTGGGATCGCCTGAAAATAATTTCGAGCATAATTTGAAATATTTTATATTAACGACAGTCTAATCTAAAGCTTTGTATGAAATCTAAATATAAAATGTATAAACCCTCAAGATAATTATCTTGAGAATTGGAATAACTTCTAAAGGGTTGATCGTACAGAAAATGTGTGTAATAACGACTTTTACTTCTGCTTGCGACGCATCTTTGCCCCATACATCTATAATTTCACGATCATGATCAACCCTTTAGAAATACTCAACACAATAAAATTGTTGTGTGATACCGCTATAAAGCCCCATACTACACGCAAGATTCTAGAATGTGTTGGCGAATGGAAGAACGAATGGTAAATGCAAGAGGACACATGTACAAAACATGATAGAGTAATTGAGTAATTTTCCAACATGAGTTCCAACATGAGTTTTCACGTAAAACAGTTTTCGAATTCTTCATTCATATGTAATTTTACATTCACATCTCGATCTTTTTACACAATGTTTCGAGTCACGGTTGGTAGAAATTTGTGTCTGGTATGCCTAACTTAAAAATTAAATAGCTCATTATCATGAAGTAGCTTCTTCACAATGATCCAAATAAAGATTTTGATATTTTTGTTTACCCGAAAGTGACGCTATAGATCATTATCAAACAAACTTTTCTAGGTGGCGTTTTAGGTTTTACTGTCAAAAATACCTAAAAATAATCACAATTCTCGTGAGCGTATCTGACTGCTGCCAATACTTTTAGACATTTTTATAGAAATGTCAGTTAAACCGAAAACATATTGCGCCGCCACCACAAATTTGAACTAAAATGTATAATGATCTATTAGCCCATAAGGCCATAACACTTTCAATCAGGGAAACGTCCCGAACCGAACCCCAAGAACCCCCACTTCTTTGACTTCAGAACCAAACCCTTTAAATATTTTTCAAGAACCGAACCCCTTTTTAATTTTTGTGGCTTTTATACGGTTCTGAAAACTTTAAACAATTTAATTCAAATCGAATGAATTCGACTAAAGCATTTGAAAAGATTATCGAACCGGACCGAACTTAAACCCTGAACCCCTGCTTTTTTCAGTTCAGAACCGAACCTATAGAATCGAACCCTTGAAATATTTTTCAGGAACCCCAAATTTTTTTTTGTCAAGAACTGAACTCTTAGAACCGAACCCCCAAAAAATTTGAAGGGTACGCATCCCTGCTTTCAATTAAATAACGTCCAGTTAAATTGTGTCTTGTACTTACAAATTTAACATAAAACAAGTAAAATATTACATTTAAATTTCGCTTAAAGTAGTTAAAGTAGTTAAAAATGTACGCATAAACGTAGCCAATGAAATTTCTATGTTTTAACTTAATACTTATCTACTTGTTGCATAAAATTTATTAGTGAAAATAACCTCACGTCATTTTTCACACTTACGTTAACGTCATTTGCCCAAACTGCCTAATAACTACTGTTTACATAGTATGTAAGCAATATTTTTTAACTAGTAATATACCAAAAAAAATATGAGTAATTATATGAAAGAAAATGAAAAGTTATTAGCCTTTAAACAATTTATTTTTCCATGTTTTGTTAATGGATTGGAAATATTTACACCTGATTTAGTTCCTGTATGTACATTGTATGCGCCAGATTTAGAAGATATGGTGAGTATGACTACAAATCCTTCTCATATTAGCACTTTTAAAAAACACTAACATAATAATTGAAATGGATCTGATATTGGAATTGTAGATAACATACAAGAAATTATGCGAATATTTTGATGAAAATGACGTTCAATCTATTAAATTATACAAAAATAAAGATTCGCCAGAGGATGGACGCTTCGCTCATATCACATTTCGAAACGCTAGCAGAGCAATGAATTGTTGTTATTTAAGTTATATTGAAGAATTAGATCATACATTATCATTGATGCCAGCAGATAGTTGGCATCAACCATCTAAAAATATAAATTTTATTAATGAGAAACAATCATTAGAAATTGAAACTACTGATAAACTAGATCTGATCAATGAAAAACTAAATCGCGATTGTTTTGAAAAAATATTTTCATACTTCGATTTGTATCAACTAAGTGTGGCAGCAGATGTTTGTCAACGTTTTAATGATATTGCACATAGTTTATTTGCCAATCATAAGACAATCAATATTGAATTTGATTCATCCATGACATTAATGAAAATGAGAAAAATTCTTCTTTGCTTTGGAAATCATGTAACCGATATGAAAGTATCCATAAAAGATGATATTGGAAGGTTAGATAAGCGAATATTGTATAAGATTGGACAATATGTGAGTTATAACTTAGAAAATTTAACATTGATCAATTTTCTGGATTTACGAAAATCTGTAATCGAAAAATTAAAGCCATTGCTTAGCCAATTGAAAGTATTAAAAATTTATGCTTTTAAATATGAATTAATTTATCATATTGATTTGATAAAAATATGTCCAAAATTGAAAAAATTAAAACTGTGTGGTGAATTTAATTTGGAGGACGATGCTTGGAATGAATTGGAAAATCTCACAATTTGTAAAAATAATGGATTAGGTTCTGATATAAATGAAGAGACGATGCCAACATTTTATTCAAATAATCCAAATTTGAAACGACTGAAAATAATTGATTGCGATTATGACAATGCTCTCTCCGATTTGTTTTCAGCAAATTTGAAATCTCTTGAAAAATTTGTTTTGATCAATACAAGCCTAATAACAAATAAGCAGTTAAATATTTTTCTGCAAATGGAGAATTTAAGGATTTTGAAATTAGACGGCTTACAACAATTCAACATTGAATCAAGTTTAGAAATTTTGTCAAAATTAACAAAGTTAACACAATTAAAAATTATTTTAATGAGTTCAAGTAAACAAGTATCAATCGTAAGTGATGATCGTTTAATTGCATTCTCTAAATATCTGAAAAATTTGGAAAAATTTCAATTATCAAACTGTCAGTTGACTGGAAATGGTATCGTTAAATTTATACAATTAGCAAACAAACTAAAGTCGTTAAATATTTTTTGCACAAATTTGGAAATAACATTGAAGATTTTCCTTGATATTTTAAATGAACGACATTCAACTAGTTTACTTATTGGACCAATGGAATTATTTGCTGAAACTAAATTTATTGATGATAGTGTCAGAGAAGTACGATTATTATTTAAAATATTTTGTTAAAAATGCAATAAATAAAAATTATTCTATATTTTCTAAATATGTAGATGTCACGCGATAAAAAAACAAAGGAATGCATACAATTGATAGAAATAAAAGATGAAAATATCTAAAACTGGAAGAAATTTGGTAATCAAGTGAAAACGATCAAATTTACCTTTTACGTATTTTATGAAATTATTCCATTATCAGTGAATTTTTTAACATGCCCAGCATCGCTAGTTCTGCTTGGATACAGGGGCTGACATCTACGATTGGAATATAATAAAAATAAATAAAATGAGCCATTTTCTTAGGATTCGCATTTTATTTCCACCACGCGACGCTAGTAGTAGGGGGGGTACAGTGTTTGACG
>JAABKK020021862.1:5313-18166 GCA_011634745.2 Catotricha subobsoleta | reverse complement strand
TATAATTATACGTTCACATATTTTACCCAAGTCACAGCCTTTTTTTTTGTAATATTTTTTTTCGTTCTTGAGATAAGTTTCAGTCATAATTTTTTTTTCTCTGTGATCCAGTTTAAAAAGGAACGTACATAATTAATTTTGCAATAAAACTTTTTTGGGGGTATTTTAAAGAGGTTGGTATGATGTTCTTAAAAAATGTTCGTCTTTGAAGTTAAATGGAAGGGGGGGAGGGGGGTAATGGATGATTTTTTTTCTCGTACGCAAAATATGTCTCGAATTATTCCCATAATTCAGATATTGTCTAAGGATTTGACTATTATTTTAAACAAATATCCGAGATATATTCAATTCAATCAAACATGCTTTTTGGCCAAAATGTAGGATAAGGATTAATGGATTTTCTACTTACCAACTTAAAAATTTGATAAAACTATGAAATTAATTTTTACGCTTTTCAGAAAAATAACAAATAAAAAAACATTAAATTTTATATGTGATGAATCCAATTTTTATTTTTATTAAAAAAAAGAAAAGAATGAAATTAAAATAATACAATGAAATACGGAGAGAAATATATTTTAATTAGAAATTACAATACCTAATATCAAAGTAAAAAAAAAAAACTAATTTCGAAATATGAAATTAAGTCGTATTTTTAATTTCAAATTTCAATTAAAATTGAGTTTGCTTTAATGTAATTGGATATAAATTTTTGAAAATATGGTTAATTTTCTATTCGATTTCTATTAACCAATTGTTTTATTTATTTATTTTCTATGTATTTTTTTTTTTTTTTTGTTAAACACAGAATTATTTTATTTCGGGGACACCAAAGACAATTATTTCCAGTCAAAATTACATTTGTATATTTTATAGATTTTATATGAATTCGGTGACAATATATCTAAGATTATTTAAATGTATACGCGCCAAATAATTAGTTTTTTTTTTCATACATAAATTAAAATAAGATATTTTTAATATTAAGAAAAAATCTTATTTTTTTTTAGCATATTTTGTTTTCTCACTTTTTCGTAATATCTTTTCTTTTCATTTTTTATTTTTAATTATATAACCTTATAATTATAATAATAATTAATTAATTATAATTAATAATATAATAATAATAATATTTATAAAATTTTATTTTACATTTTAATATTAAATTTGCTTTTTTTCCTTTCTTTTATCATAATAATAATTAATATAAAAGTAATATTTGTAAAAAATATAATCATTAATTGTGTCTTCATTGGATTTTATGTAATGCGAATTGAAAATGTTTATGAAGTCTGAATTTGGGTGATTTGTGTGATTATGCACGTAAAAATGGAAAGTGAATGAATGAAAAATTAGAGAAAATAATTTTAGTGATGTTCATAAATGATGTCGCCAAAGGCTTTCCAAAAACAAAAGTTGGTGAGAACTTTTTTACTTGTTACGACTAATTTCTTGGAAAATGTTTCAACCATTTATAAAAAAAAACAAAAAAATTATTATTATTATTGGATGATGAAAAATAATGAACGGGAGGAGATGATGTTCGGGTGGGAAAAGTATGGACGTAGTCCTACAATATTATCGATAGGATTGATGAATAGATAGACGAATGGATGAATTAGTGGTTTTATTCGTTGCTAATTTTTCTCGTTTATGTTTTTTTTTCACTTAATTTTTTTTTTTGTAAGATTGTATTCATATGTTTATAAAATTCTAAATATATCTCTATCGATTTGAACATTTTGTGGGTTTGTGTTGGTCATTTTAAATGAACATTAGAAAAATGTAAGTTTTCTAAGCTATAGAATGAAAATAACTTCAAACTATTTAAAAAAAAAATTGATAACAAAAATTTAATATCTGTTAAAATAGTTGAACTTGAAAAATCGATATACTTTTGCTCTATCTTCACTAAATACACTATAGAATGCATAACTAATAAAATAAGCCACATTTCTTTCAACTATTCGATATTCTTTATTAAATATTAATTAATTAATCAGTATTTTTTTTTTTTTTTTTAAATATAGAACATTTTGTATGAAATTTTTCGGTTCTTTATACTTACATTTCTATTTTAAAAAGTAGTTATTGAATAATTCAAGTTTCTTTTCAATTTTATTTCTTATTTTATTTCTTCTCAATGTGAGTGTGTATTGTTTAGTATTTTCAACTTATTTGATTAAATTTGATCACTAAAATTTTAAATGTTTTGATTATTTTATTAAAAATCTTTTTATGAAATAAGTTTAGAATTGATTATTTTAAATTTTAAATATAGAAACTTGTATAAAATGTACAGTAAATCGGTGTTTGGTGTGTGATAGTCTATAATTGATATTTAAATATAAAACGTTTCAATGGAAAAGTACGTGGCGTGGATTAATCACGCTCTTGATTCCTTAAACCATAGAAAATTTGGATTCCTGTTATTCGATATTAACTTTTTGCATAACACATAAATAATTTTTAATTTTATTGTTAATAAAACGCTGATTAAACGGAAAATTATAGTAAAATTAAATCCATATTAATTATTTATTTAGCAAATTCGTTGAATATTTTTTTGTGATCTACGGAAACATTTGTTTTAATAAATTAGCGTATGCAAGTGTTTCAGAATGAATAAAAGACACTGATATCGTATGAAACATTTCTTCTTCATTTTTTTTTGTTGGCAAAATTAAAACTACTTTTTTAAGTGTGTTATTATGAACTAAAAATTCATTATTATTATTACCTCCATGTAAAGCACACTTTCTGATTATATATCATTTCCTTAGAAATAAATAATTTCGTTATTCAGTTCTGTTCATTTAAAAGTATGTGTGCTTTTCATAGTTTACAAAAAAAATCAATGCATTTAAAGTTTTATTTCTAGAGTGTGTATATTGATTTTAAATAACACCTAAGTCTACGGACCTATACAAATTTATTCTCATTTTAATATAAATATGTTTGTCATCAATATAAAAATGTACAAAAAAGAATTTTATCAAAAAAACTGCAGTAAGTTATTCAAAAACTTGTAATGTTATGTAAATTTATGTGTAGCTTTGTGTGTAACACAAATAAAAGGCAAATATCGAAAGAAATCTTGAGAAATATATAACGTGATAGAATAGAATATGGTATGGGATCGAATGTGGTGTGATGCGGATGTTATAAGTGGATAAGCAAGGGAAAACCCACAATTTACTATAAAAGATTGATTTGTTACTTTTTCTTTTTCCATAAAATTAGATTTAGATCTGAATGCTATTATTGAAAAATAAACAAGGCTCTTTATCTTCTTTTTTTTTTTTAAATACAATTTTTGTAAAAAAAAGAACAAAGAGCTCACGATTTTTTGATCAGTAAGTTATTTTTTTTTTTTTTTTTGGGTATGTGGTATGTCAGTAGATAGAGTTGACCGCGCAATATTTTTATTTTCATTTTAAATTATTGCCACAGTGAGTAAAGAATTTTGGCTATCAGTTTTGTGACATGACTTTTCTATCAAATCATTATCATAATTATTATCTCCAAACATTATAAAAGCAATCCCTTAAATTTCTTAACAATTTGATGAAACGAATGTTTCAACAAACTTCCAAAATACAAAAAACGGTATTCATTTCATTTTGTTGTTGTTGTTGTTTTTTTGATTCAAAATGGTATTTTATTAATATTGATCCATTTAATGTTGATTTTATCTCTATTTTAAGTTATATGATATTTACTTGTTATATTTTATATTTTATAAAATGACGTAAAAGATTACATTTAATTAATTATTAATATTTATTATTATTATATTTTAGAAAAAGAATGCCAGTTATGTATAAATATTGAAAGGTTGTGACGAATGAAACAAAGACCTATCCGAAAAACTTCTTCCTATGACCTATAAATGATGATCTTATCATATATTCAGTCCATTATATAACAATTACAAAACTTTTATTTTCAAAGAAAATTTCATGCACTAACCAATGTAAAAGTTAATCGAACGTCTTAAAAATATTTTCAACAATCCAACGATTTTCGGCATTCTCTTTCCATTTATTACAGAAGTTGTACCTATTTTTTTGTTTTAATTATTTATTTAATTATTTATTTATTTATATTTTATTATTACATTAATTAATAATTAATAACCACATTTAATAGAATATTATTAATTTACGTGTATTTTTTTTTTAATATTTTTTATTTTTATTTTTTAATATCGATCTTTACTGGATTATATTTTATAGCAAAAGTTACATAAAGAAATTGTAAATTTCATTTCCATTACAATGATTTTTTTTACTTTCATAATAATAATAATTTTATATAAAAAAAAAAGAAGAAAATTAAAATAAAATAAATTGCGCAAATATTTTGCATTAAATTGAATTCCTTTTTTTTTGCATTTTTGTTTTTTTTTTCTGTTGGATTTCAAAAGATTTGAAATTAAATGTTTACAATTCATTTTTTTTTTTAATACAAAAAAATTAAAAAAAATCTTTCAAATTATTAATTACTAATTAGATATAATTTTTTTTTTGAGCGCATTGAGTTTTGCTTAATAATGGATTTAACATTTATTCAGCTGTGACCACTTCAGTTGTAGTGGATTGAATAACAGCAGCAATTTTTTCTAATTTTTCTGGTGATGGAACAATTTCCTGTAAAATAAAAATCAAGTTATTATTTTTATTTCAAATTCATTAACAATTCTTCAGTAAATGGAAATTTAACTGAAAAAAAGAAAGAAAACGAAGAAAACTCACATCAATTGTTTTGTGTCCAGCATCACCATTTTCCTTTGCAGAAATTTCAGCTGCAGTTTCCTTCTCGGGACTTTTACCGATACCGTTTTCCTGCGTCACAAGAAAAATAAATTAAATAAAAAATTAAATAAAAATTATTTTTAATAAAATTAAGCGATTATTTTTTAATTAAAATAAATTTGACAAAATTATAAAACAAGAACAAAAGACGAAACAATTTGTTATTACATAATTGAAAAACGTTAGAGTTAAAGCTAAATAATAATTGACTATTGAAAATTAAGTTAAACGGAATATTATTAGCGTACAAAAACAAAAAATAAGCTTTGAATATTTTCAAATAAAATAAAAAATTGTCAAATGCGAACGACATTTAATTAAAAAATTATAATGTTAATGTTGAGTTAGTCACAAATAATATTTTTTTTTTTTTTATAGTGTTAATTTATTGTGGTTAATGAAATTTTCTCTAAAAATAATTCTTTTATATTTTAACTAGACGGCACATAAATTGATGGAGTTGCTTTAATAAATTGGTGAATTCAATGTACTTTAATTAAGTAGTTATTTCGTGTGTGCATTGGATAAGGAATTTAATGCATTTTTAGGATTGCGTAAAGGATTTAAATTTGTTGGTTTTTTTTTTTAATCGGTAAATAAGGAATGAACAAAATAAATATCAAAGAAAACATGATTAATTAAAAATATTCTCCTATTCTACAATAAAATTATAAGTATGCAACATATGGCAACATACAAGAAAATAAAAACATTGCAATTTGCATATTGTGTTTCTAGAAATAGTTCTAAAATATTTAAATGAAATGCGAAGCACCTTTTTTGCTTTAAGGAGATTGTTTTCAAAAGAAATATTGTTTTGATCAAATTGCGAAAAAGAAATATTAATGAAATTTTGAAAATGTGAATTTCAAAAAGCAATTTTTTTTAATAAATTCTATAGAAGAGGCGCACCAAATATTCTTTCTCATTTCACAGTATTATTTTGTCCCACACGCGACTCAGGTCTTTAAGATTGTAATTTTGTAAGCGCTATTTTATTCTCTCCTGAGCTACTGGTTTCCATTCGATAAAAACACTTCTTCGTTTTACTGTAAGATATATAAAAATCTTACATTGCTTTTGTAGTGTTTGCTTTTTAGCTTGTGAGCTAATAAAAATTAAGTGTTAAAAGGACAATATAATACTGAGTATTGAGACAATAGTTTTTTTCAAGCTGAATTTTAGAATATCAATTAAAATATTTCTCTTTAGATCACTATCTTTCTTTTTGATTCTTTTTCTACACTAAATTATGGACTACCAAATATATAAAATAATTAATAAACATAACACAAACAAAAATATATAAAACAAAAACAAAAGATTAGAAAATTATAAATTTTCTCAGAAAGTCCAGACGTGTTTTTCTGAAGATGTAATCACCTTATCAGAGACAACGGCGGCCACCGATTCAGTTTCAGTGCATCCACCATTTGTGGTTGGTGGTGATACTTCTGCTGCTGGAATGACATCATCATGTTTACTATCACCATTAGTTTTGGCCTCTTCAATTATAGCAGGTTCATTTGCAGATGGTTCATTAGTTTTGTTGCATGCATCTGAAACCGGGGCTGGTGGTGGTGGTGGTAGATCATTGTTTAGATCATTACTAAAATCACCGCTAACAGTATTTTCAATTAGTGATTCTATTAATTCTGCAACTTTAACATCAGCTGCTTTAGATTTTTCATTCAATTCCGTGTCTTCTTTAGCAACGTTGTCGACATTAATTACTTCAGCTGGTAGAGGAGGCAATAAGCTATCTTCAGGGTGATTTGGATCAGCGGCAGTAGTTTCTTCGACTTCACTCGGTGGTGATGCGTTTGATGACAACAATTGTGGAGATGGGCGTGATTCTAAGCTATCTTGTGGTAGTGGTGATGACACATCAGTTGAAATATCATCTTTGATTGGTTCAGTTACTTGTTCATCTGTAATTTCGGAAACTGGTAGCGTTGGTTCGATTTCTTCTGCTGACGGAATTGGTGGTAAGTCATTAACGCTGTCTAAAATGGCAATAGTTTCAGCGATTTCTTCTGGTTGTGGAATATCATTTGAAATCTTTTCTACATGTTCTTCTTTGATTTCTGGTTCTGGTAAATTTTTTTCTTCAACAATTAATGCCTCTGCCACCACCACTGGCTTAATTTCAGATTCAACTGCTACCTTTTCTTCAATATCATTCTGTGCATCTGCTAAAACTTCAGCTACAACAGATTCAGCCGCACTAATTAATTCTAATTTTGTGTTACCAACTAAAACTGAATCGGATTGGACATGGGTGGATATTATGGGACAAGGTAATGGATGTGATGGTGCTTGTAATAATGTAGAATCGTCTTTAGACATTGCAGATTCAGCAAAAACCGATACCTGTGATGGTGGAGGACATACAGGAAGAGGAGGCGGTGGATTATTATTTGTGCTATTATCACCAAGACCGGCAGAGGTGTCGTTATTATTTGAAATTATGTCAACGGATGACTTTTCATTAGATTGATTGACTTTATCCGATGATTGTACATTTTCTTGTAAATCTTTGTCATCGTTTACCTCGTGTTTAACAACGTCATTAATTTTATCATCAATTGATTTGGATACGGCGATGATGGCTTCTACGATTGTTTGTTCGACTTCTTGTTTAATTTCATCTGTGGGTTTTTGTTCTTCGATTTCAGCTTCAGGTATAACCGTAGCTGGTTTTTCTTCAGTAACGACATCTGCAATAGGTGCTGTTGTTGGTGATGAAACAACTGGAACTGATGATTCTTCTATTTTTTTTTCTACGTCTTTATTTTCGCTTGGTGTTCCATTTGTTGTTGTGGCTGGAGCATCACTTGTTTTCTCTTCCACAGGGCTATCAACTGATTTTTCGGTAGCTGGAACAGCTTCTTCAATTGTCTACACAAAGAGAAAAATTATCTGCGATTAGTTTCAAACTTTAATATTATTTATTTAATAAAATAAAAATTAGAAAAAAAAATATTTATTGAATTAAAAAAGTCGAATTAAAGAATGTTCCTCAAATTTCAAAAATAATATTGCAATAAATTTATTGAAACGAAATTAAACACACAATTTCACAATTTAAATATCAGAAATTTTTTAAACATCATAAATTCCATTTAAAATCAATCACATAATTTGATAAATACTTAGTTACTTATTCAAGATTTAAATATAAGCTCATAAATCTAGTAAAACAATTTCATTAAATCGTCAATAAAAATAAGCATTTCTAAATCTAATTAAGTTCGTTGAATTTAAGTTACCTTAATTTCTTCACTCATTTTATTATTTATTTATTAATTTTGTATTGTTTTTAAATTTTTAAAATTATCACACTTTCAACCTCTCAGAGTTATCACAAATAATTACTAACTTGAATTTCAATTAACAATTAAATTGAAATTATTCTTAAATAAAAGCTTAATTTTTATCACAAGCCTTTCAAAAATATCGAATCAAATTCAATATTTAAATGTTCCTTACACAAAAATTCAATTAAGTAACTTATTTAATTTAATTTAAAAATTATATCGAATATAACGCTTACAAATCCTAATTCGAACTGACTGGATGCACTTGGATGTCGTTCAATTTATATTTAAAATCATTTCAAACGAAAAAACAGTACACACTGATCAATCTGAAGAAGAAGACAATATATAATATCCTAGAATATTCTTGTTGCGCACAAATTTTGAACACTAAAGTTTGATACGACGTTTTTTTTTTTTAATTTTTTTAAACATTTACACTGAGCTGTATGAAATGATAGCGGGCGGTTGACTATTTTACGCACGCGCAAAAAAAGCTATTACAGAAAAGAACAGCATTTATTTTATTATTAACATTACAGCGCAGATGTACGTACCCATTGCGATGTTGTGTTGTCTGTCGCCAATACAATAACACAGTTTTTAAGTTTGTCAAATAATAACAAATATAATTTTATAATACTAACTAAACCAATGAACAGCAAAATTCCTATGACTTTTTTTATTTATTTATATTTTTGCAATTCTATTTAAATGAAAATATTTATTTAAGAAAGAAAAAAAAAAATATTCAACTCAGAAATAAGAAATGTTATTATTAATTTGATTTTTATGTTTGGTGCGCATGAATAAATAATCGCTTTTTTTGCGATTTAGGAATATTTTTGAATGCAAAAACAAATCAGTTAAAAGAGAAGCAAATTATTTAGAAAATTTATTTTAACATAAAATTTGAAATTGAATTTTAAAATCTTTCCATTGTTATTTGAATTAGCAAAAAGAAATTTTGTAGCCTTTGAAGATGCAAGAGAATATCGTTGGTTTGATTTATGAATAATGAGAAATCTTTCACCCATGTGTCACCCAATTATCCTACACTAATTAATATTTTTTTTATCTATTAAAGAATAATTCTATGAAAATAGACCAATGAGTTTTAAGAAGATCCTACCTCCATTTTACCATCGAAATGCATATTCTCAATCAACTTCAGAAATTTATTTTTATATCGTTCAGTAAATTATTTTCAATTTCTTATATTATCATTTTTATTTTGAAATTCGGATATATATAAGAATTTAGCTAGATATTAATCATCATTTTCTCAGAATGTTTTTTTTTTCTCTATAAACTATGTTGAAAATATTTTTATTTGCACAGAAAGAAAGAAAAATGTCTTCCGGGAAATTGATGTGCTTGGTCAGGTGGACAAAAACGCGCATAACATTCACATTATGATTTAATGTAACAGGACGGACGAAAAATTACTTTTTCTTCAATATTTCAATTGACGTTTTGATGGTAGTTGGCATTTATTTTTAGATTATTATTTATTATTTTTAGCAGACATTTTTTTTTGAGAAATAAATTTCTTACATGGATTTAAATTTGTTTAAATAAAGACGGTCATTTCATTATGTATAAGCCTTACTTTCCATCCTTTAAAATATCAAATTAATTACAGTAATGAAAATTCAAACACTAAAATATATTAAATAATAATTTAACTAAATATTCTAATACTGCTGAAAAATCTTTGATTATAACTCATAAAAATACCTAATTTGTTATTACAATTGTAACACCAAAAAATGAATAAATGATAAAGAAATAAATAAAAAAAAAGCCTTACTTTCCAGAAATTAATTTTATGTATGTTAACTTAATCTATCAAAATGAAGGGGTTTGCATAAATTTAGTTTCGAGAAAAATATTTGAATGCTGTTGATTTATTAACAAAAGGCTTCACAGATTAGTATATTTGCTAATTTAGAGGAAATTTAAAAAAAAAAATCACAAATTAAACAATGTATGGCTCAGTAAGGATTTCGCTTGTTATTATTTATTAATTCATCATTTTTGCAGAATGTTATTTCTCTATAAATTACGCGTTGAAAATATTGCATGAGGAAGCAGCACAATACAAAAGCTACGAATTTTTGATGTTTTTTTTTTTCAAATTAAATTTATTGCAATAGACAAATTGTGCCATTTATATCAGGCAAACACAAAAATTCAAGTTCGTGTGGATATAACACAAATATTAAAAAAACAAATAAAGAAAAAAAAAATTCAAAAATCCATTATCCGCTGAATGTCATTGTTTAATTGTTGATTTTGTACCATTTATTATGCATTTTTCTTTCGCTATGTAAAAAATAGCAATTTTGCTTTATTTTTGAAAAAAAAAAAAAATAATAAAGCATGGATTTCGTAATTTATTTAGTCTTGTGCCCTTTTTTTACCACTCTCAGGATATTAGGATACAATAGTACGATAACAACCAAAACGACCAACCAAATACATGTTTTGATTTAAATCTCTTGTAATTTTTTAAAGGGAACAAAATATTTGGTATTTTAATAATTCAAAAACGGCCAGTGAAAAAATTAAAAATGGTCAGAAATAACATTTAAATTGGTCAGCGAAGAAGTGAAATTTGCTATTTATTGAATATTTCATTATTATTTTTATTGATAACATGGATCCCCCGCTAAGGCTAGCTTCTTGTACACATTTCATTCCTAACGTATTATTAACGTTTTGCCACTTTGTGAAGAAAATCACGTATTTCAGTCGCTGACCAAATTAATGTTTTCACTGGCCATTTCGATTTTTTCATTGACCAATTAAATACCACCCTTTTTTAAATATCCTACTATTAAATCCCCAAAAATACCAGTTTCTTGGAAATTATTCTTAACAACAAATGAAGCAATGTTCCAATCCATTGGAAGCTTGTTTTTTCTATTTGTTTCTGTTTTTTCTTGTTCGTGGTGTGCGAACGAAGCCTGTATTAAAATTAATATATGGGTTAGTGGGCATAATTTTCAACAAAAAAGAATCTTATATGACGAAACAAGTACGATATACGTAAAAAAAAACAGGTTCAGGGTCTTCCCGGATGCTGCGTGGTCGATAATTTTAATTTTAAATTCATTAAGAAATAAAACAAATAACATAACAAATCTATTTTTAATAAATATTTGAGATGGCGTAAAAAAAACAAGTGACAAACACAAATATATTTTTTTTGTGATTTATTAGAGCTAAACAAAGTACGACAAAAAAAAACGAAACATTTTATGTTACAATATATCATTTCACGCTAAATTGGTAATTAAACAAATAAATATTTTTTATAAAAAAAAAAAGAAAGAAAAAAGAAAAAACTAATGATGACATTTTGTGCGGTAATCAGCAATTAGTTAATGTTAATTGTTGAAATGTAGTAGGAGCCAGCCGATAATGAAAATATGTTTGGAAAAAAAAATACTAACTGAATGATTTAAAAACAGATTTATTTGATGTGCCGCAACGATGTTTGGTGACAGGCTCTTATTTATGTTCAACTGAAAATATATTACCCGGAAGCGATAAATCTGTATTGATGACGGTCAGGATGAATTACAAATTGAATTTTTATCACTTATACTAAAGAATTTATTGGATGGAATTTTATTCCTCCATTTCATTGTTCATGAAGGTTTCGATCATCACATTTATATGAGTAATGTTGTTTATACCAAAATCATTTCCTATGTTTTTCTCATAAATAATTTAACACACTAATTTTCTCATCATGAAAATATTTTGCCAGCGAATTAAATGATTCATTAAACTTATCAAATCGTGTTTATTTTAAAAAAATTCTCATGAAAAAAAAAACTTTACTAATTACGAAATCATATGAAATGCGATCTAAATTCGTAGTCAGTTTTAAATACCGAAACATTAAACGCAAATTGAACAAATATCTGGAATATATTCAAATTGCACTTAAAACAAAATATATTCTTTGAAATTATTAAATGAAAGAATGCATAAATTTTATTGCGCAACGAGATTAATGATTTGCTGATTTAAAATTGGCATTATTTCATCTCGAAAAAGTGTAATTTCTTGAAACCATTACATGTTTTACGAGAAAAGTTGTCTAATAAATTTTAATTAGAAAATGGAAATTGTTATGATTTATAAATAAGACTAAAATCAACTGATAAATTTTTTTTTTTTACAAATATGAAACATAGTCAATATTTTGTGTCATCGTCTGGTATTTTTGTCTGTAATCCTCTAAAAATAGCGAAAAGATTTTTTTTTCTTGTATATGAATTTTCTGATGACTCATTCTGTAAATTTAACTACGCAATAAGTCCAATCACTGCTGATATTAATATACGCCATCACCGCCCGTCGTCGTACATTTCTTTATCCGTTTATTTACATTTGTGCAATTTAAGCGCACGGGTGCATCGTACTTTTTTCATTTCCATAACATTTTCTTTCTATAAATAGATTTTTCATTTGACATATTTATTGGTGTGGTAAAGTAATTTAATGGACCATGAACTTGTCGAATAATTTTCAGTTGGCGTCAGTTCAACATTCAAAAATGTTCTATTTTATAAAAAATAAAATATAAATACACAATGACAAGTTTTGATGAAAATAGTAAAACATGACGATGTTGACGACGTCAACGTCGTAGTAAATTAATTATAATAGTTTATTAATGCGAAATTATGCATATAT
>JAABKK020021841.1:0-18184 GCA_011634745.2 Catotricha subobsoleta | reverse complement strand
TTTTTCGGTGCACCGGTTTTAGGGGTTCAACCAAAAAATATGGGTTTTTTGGGTTCGGTTCGGTTCGGTGCGGTTCGGTGCGGTTCGCATTCCCTGCGTGCAACGCGATCATTGTGCCTAATGCTTCATAGACTACCTAAGTGAACCGCGGAAGTTTTTCACACTTCTGTCTTACCACTTATTTTGCATACAAAAAAATATTCTTCTTCTTTCTCTATTTTTTTTTTGTATGAGTTTTTCTGCCTAACAGCAAATATAGTATATGCAGCGCTGGATCACTTAGGTAGTCTATTCACATGGCATAAAATCGGGACTCAAATCAGAAAATGTGTGGATTAGTGAAGTGCAATTGTTGTTACATATGTTATTTTTATGGGGTTATTAATATGTTAAACATTATTTCAATAACAGAATAATTTTTATTAATTGTTACATATTTTTAGTTTTTGTTATTTCATTTAAAATTAATTTAAAACAAGAATTGAATAGTTCGTATCATATATTTCTTTCAACCATTCTCATTTGTGACATAATTGAGGCGATAGTAGAAATATTTTCTACTTTTGCATCAAATATGGGATTCAAATAATAAAATCAGACTCAACTTTCAGACTCATTTGAAAAACTTAAATTGTGTAAGTATATATGTGAGGTCGTGTGATATATGGAGGTAAAAAAAAGAGTTGAGTCCGTAATTTGAGTCTCGATTTAATGCCATGTGAATGCACCATAAGTTATTAGATAATTTACGAAAGTTCCCTAAAAGATTATGTTAAAGTTCTATGTGCAATATATAGTGCGAAAAAATGTTTTTTTTTTTTCGAATTTTATGTGGAACCATGCGTATGCAGTTATGCACTTTCTGAACAGACTTTTTTTTTTCGATAGAGATTTTTTTTTCTCGATTGATTGAGGGTTATCTACTTCATTCGAATTAGCGTATTTTATAATTCAATTATTTTACACTAAACAATGTATGAAGAAAAGTTGCGTCTTTAAAAATAAATGGGGGTTTCTCATAGAAAACTTTTCAATTCGAACCTGCGTTTAAAAGATATCTACCAAAAATGCAATAGCAATACTGATAATTGGAACGGCGTAATCTTCCCCCTCCCCAAATCCTTACCCAAAAAAAAACGGCTTCGAAAAAATTAGTGGAAATGTTTGTGGGCACGCAGTTTCAATTTTAAAATTGTTTTTAGATCACAAAAATGATATGAATATCTCACCTTTGCGGAACCCTGTACTCATAGATGCACTCGCTTTTGTTTTCTGGGGGTGGGGATTGGGGAGTTATATTTGAAAAATTAAGATAGGGTACCTAATATTTTTTAAAAAAAAAACATTTCTGATAAATATTTTTTCTCTTCACCCTAATCATTAGTTCTATGACTATAAGTTTTAAGCCACATAAAAAACTTTTTATACTATCAAGAAGCTTATTCCAACTAGAAAATAATTCAATTAAATTAGATTTGGTTTAACTTTATACAGGAGTTACAGTACAGTTATTAGAATTATTCTGACAAGTTCGCAGACGATTTTTTTATATTATATTTTCTTCTCGTCATATAACGGTTTTATAAACAACATAATTAAGTATGTAGTAGAAAAAACCACTAAAATAATTTCAAATTAAAGTTAAAAGAAATTATATCATATCATTTGGATGTTTTTCAGAAATGCCCCCCGAAATATTAAAATATCATTCGAATACAATGTGGAAAAGGACGCCAAGGTGTTGTAACTGCACAAATGAGTTTGGAAATAAATGTAAGTAAAACCTAGACATAAAAATTATTACTGTATTGAAAAATAGATTTTAGTTTTGTTTCTGTTGATTATTTCTTGTATTAATTTAAAGAAAAAAAATTGTCGACAATTAATATAACTATATACCTATGTATTATAATATAATCCGTATATTAAATATCCGTAGTCAAGATATTATTTTCTAATAAGATTTTGTTGAATTGATTTTTTATTTTGATTAAAAGATTTACAGAAACCGTATTTACTTTCGTGCTCTCATCCAATTTGTGAAAAATGTCTAATGACAGCAAAAACCATCATCTGCGGAATATGTAATCAGAAGCAGAGCATTAAAAAATTTGTGTAAGCATCCAACAATATTTCAACAAAATGGCGTCAAAAATCAAATATACTAAATTTTTCATTTATTTTAGTCACAACAAGTCTACTTTGGAAGTTAACTATTTTCTCTACGGCTTAATGAAATACCAATATGGAGGCTTAGAGCGCGATAAGGTCCAATGTGAAAAAACACAAAATACAAAAGCAATCGTAATTGAACGAATATCTGACGATCATAAGCCATGTAGCGAATGTAATGCTTTAACAAAATTATTTTGTATGAAATGCGATGCTGCATATTGTGAACGGTGTTTTATTGAAGTTCATCAAAATAATTCAACTAAAATATTAAAAACTCATAAATTATCGACGATGGAGAAAACACAAATAAATGGCGATCTTATTACAATTTGTCAATTGCACAACCGTAATAACGATTTTTTTTGTAGACATTGTGACACACAGCTATGTTTAATATGCCGAAAAGAACATGAAGCAAAAGGACACGATAATTTAAGTCTACTTTTAGAGGTTGCTAACTTCTAGACTCAATATTCTCGTTTTTGTTAAAAAAATTAAAATTTTCTTTTTTAACTTACAGAACAAGAAGTATAATGGAGACATAAAAGAACTCTTGGATTCTGTTCGATCTATCTCCGTACTAGTCGACAAAGCTAATAAGGTTGTTTATTGATATTGGATTGAAAAATCCTGTTCAGATAATGTTTCTTGTTTTACTTTACTAAATAACCAAGAAGTTATTGGTTTGATAATTTTTTTGTATTTTTGGATTGACCGGGCGGATTTTGATGGTCATCAAAAGACGCAATTTTTTTTTTTAAGTATTGGTTTCGTAATTTTTTCTTTTTGTTTGTGTACTTTTGGAAAATGTGGAAAATTTGCCCACTTTTTTTCTTACAATAATGAAGTCGTGTACCAATCCATTGGAGCTAGTTTGTATTTGTATCTAAAACCAATTAAATTTCTTTCTTATTTGTGTTTTTTTAGGATATGGAAGATAAAGAAGCCACACTAGGCGCACAATCCTTGGAAACTATCAACAGTGTATCGCTTAAGTTTATAAACCTTCATGGTGCGTTACAAAATATTGAGAAAAAAACCATGCGCGATATACTAGACCATACAAAAAAAATGCAAGAAACTGTAGAATATTGTAGAGCTGTATTAAAATATGGTCAAAATAAAATTAAAGTGAGGATATATTGGAACAATTAGATAGAATTCCATATAAATGATTTTATATTTTCATTTAAAAGCATTTAAGAGATGTCATGATATTAAGTAAAACTTAATAATATTTTTCAGGAAACTATAAGAACACTTGAATCATTTGAAGTAAAACTGCCATCAAATATTAATTTGTTAAAATTTATTCAAGAATGCCAAAACTTCTATCAAAAATTACCTTGCAATGTGTCCTTTGAACATCTATCGAGTAATCCATTTAAGTAAGTCAATATTTCTAATCTTATAAATATTTTTTTAGCCAATATTTCATATTATTTATGAAAAAATTTAACATTAAATCATAGAATCATCGACACAACCGAAAAGTCTATTCGTATGCTGGAAGATTGTATTAAAGTTCAATTCACTGATTCATCAAATCAAAGATTTTTTTCTGCATCTGATGATTTGCTAGATATTAATAAATTATTTATTATCAAATCCAGTTCAAGTAAAAATTTGTCAGAATTATCCGATAAGCGAATGGAATCATATAAAATAGATGAAGATTTTGAAGAATACGATGAATGTGCTATCTTCAAACCCATTCACAGTAAAAAAATTGCAGATTTATCCAAAAAGCGAATAGAATCATTTAAAGTAGATCAATATTTTGAAGAATACGACAAATGTGCTATCGTCAAACCCATTCAAAGTACAAGCTTTGCAGATTTATCCAAAAAGCGAATGAAATCATATAATGTAGAGCAATATTTTGAAAAAAATGATTTTAGTGATGTAATTAGCCGTTTCAGTACTTCCACAAGAATTTCGGAAGATATGAGTAATATCACACTGCAAGATAGTTTGGACACAGAAATACTAAAGGCTAATCACTTAACGCCAGACAATCTATTGAATGAATCATCATCGATATTACGAAAATATAAACATCAACCGACATCATCAAATATAACGTCATATTTAACAGCAGATAATTCTAACGAAGTTGAAGTTCTACACATCAAAAGTCCATCACATTTTTATATACAGCCTGAGAAATTTTTGGAAATGGCCGAAAAATTCTCAACATTATGTACTGATGAAGGAACCAAATCTACTGATATTCCACATTCAATAGAACTTTTTAACATGTATTTAGTAAATCATCCAAGCGGTGATAATTGGTATCGCGGCAAAGTCGTAGCAAAAGCTGAAACAAATAATTTTTGGACTGTGGACTTTATTGATTATGGATATCAAGACGATATTAGCAGTTCTAGGTATAATTTCATATGAATTAATTATTTAATAACTTACCTTTTAATTTCGATTTCTATTTCTTTGTTTATTAAATTTTTTATTTTGATCATTTCAGATTCAAATTAATAAATGATGAATTAAAATCCAAACCAAATGGAGCAATTTTGTGCTCTCTATATAATATCGAGCCAATAAATGATGAATGGGATACATTAGCATCATCATTAATGGAGAAAATTATACCCGCCAAGTAAGTGTCTAAAATAAGTGAATTTACAAAGTTTATTTCAAATATCATCAAATAAAAAATATTTTATAGAGAACGTGCATTAATATTACCCATTCGAGAATCTCAAGATGAATCACCAATGTTAGTCGATTTAATAACAGTAAAAAAAGAATATTCAATGTCAATACGGGAGTTTCTCATTTATACAAAACATGCTGAGGCCATAGAAGCTATTAACATTACGACTGCACAAAATAGAAAACTTCTTGATACCAAAGTAACTAATTGAATTGCATTGAATTTTGATTTTTATTCAAAAAAAATAATAATATGTTTTTCTCTTTATTATAGACCAAACTTATCGGAGATAATAAACGTTACTTTTCTTATAATAAATTTAAATTGAATGCTACATTTAATATAAATATTAAAAATGTGGTATCTCCAATGGAATTTTATGCTATCAATGTGAGTGATTTTGTGTAAAATTAGAACCAGATCTTTCTTTTATTAAATTATTTTTGGTTCCTATAATATTTTATATTTTTTTTAGACAAAGGACATTCTGCTAATCGAACAAATGCACGTTGACCTTAACAAAGTGTACAAAAGGGAGTTTAGCAATGAAATGCATGTTCCAAGAACGGAAATGCTTCTTCCAAAAGCTGAAATGATTTGTGCGATTTATGTTGCGGATAATTGGTATCGTGGGAAAATAATTGAAGTACTTCCAAATGGATATTCGAATGTATGGATGGTTGATCATGGTAAATTGAAGAAAATTGAATGGATAAATATTCGAGTGCTTCAAGAACAATTCATCCAAATCAATGAAGCCGTTTCATTATTTAAATTATCGAATATTGAAGCAATCCTAAATGAAAATGAATTTCATTTAAAATATTGGACCAAAGAATTTAAAAATATGTGCGCTGTTAAAAACTTAAATGTTGTTATAAATAAAATTCAAGGAAAGTGTTTTTCAGTATCATTAAATATAATCAGAGAAAAGAAAAATATGACTAATGTTAACGCTTATTTGCTGGACAAATATTATACCGAAAGTATAAGTCAATGTGTCGATCTTATGAAAGATGAAAATACTGATGCTAACAGTACAGTAACCTCAAATCGCATTGAATACCAGAACAGAACTAGAGTGAAAATAGTTCATGTCGTGTCACCTGCTGAATTTTATGTTACAATTCAAGAAAAATGTAAGAAAATGAATGATTTGGATGAATACATAGAAGATTTTCCACATATTCATAACGAAAACAATGAAATAATCTGGAATTTACGTGATAATTGTTTAGTTCAAACGAGAACCATCTCCAACACAAACAAAAAATGGTTCAGAGGAATTATTGTACATATCAAAGACGATTGTTTTGATGTACTTTTACGGGATGTTGGTGAAATTGTACAAGTTGATAACAAAAATTTAGCAACGATTGAAAAATCTTATGCAGATATTAGAAATGCAGCTATTAAATGTCATTTGTCATGTATTGAACCAGCAAATCTGCAGGATTGGTCTCTAACAGCTATAGAGAAATTCATCGAATATATTCATAAGTACGGGGAACATGCGATTTCAACTCAAAATGATTCTGGACGAGATTCAATTGCTGTCATTTTGTGGGGCATAAAATTTTCATATAAAAATGAGCTAATATCAAATGTTAAATGGTTCAATATTAACAAAAAGTTAGTACTTAAAGGTTATGTTTGCTTATTAAAAAAAATCGATGATATCGATAATACATGCTGTTCAATAATAATTCAAAATGCTGCTGACAAGAATTATATCAAATCGATTAATTATTTAATTTCAAATTTAAGTGAGTCATATAATATTGTCAAAAATGATGTTATCAATATTACAAATGATGTCAGCGATATGAATATTTCCGAATTTAGTGATGAGTACGTAACTGACTTAAAAGAATGGCTTCCACCAAAACCGATGAATCAACCAAATTTCATATGTTATCCAACTCATGTCGATGAAGATTTAACAATATATGCACATGAAAATAACCAAAATAGTTTTATTGATGCAATGACAAAGAAAATTAATGAGAAATTTTCTGATAATGATTGCAAGTCGATAAATTATATTTGGAATCTGAATCAACCTTGCATTGCAAAATATTATGATGATAAATTTCATCGTGGATTAATTAAATCCATTTCAAAAAAATCAAAAAGTTGTGAGATTTTATTTATCGATTACGGTAACACAGAATTATGTTCATTTAAGAATATGAGGAAAAACATAATATTTGGCGATATTCCAATTCTAGCCACCAAATATTGTTTACTGAATGTAAAACCTATATCTGAAAATGGTAGATGGCCATTAAATGTTATCGAATTTTGTCGAAATGAGATTATTGAAACACCATCTCGATTACGAATACTTGATAACAAAGAGCAAATTCAGAATAGCAAAGCAATACCGTGCGAGATTCGTGTGGGTGGACGGATGGACCTTCGATTATGGTTGTTAATGCAAAAGTTTGCAGTAAAAACTGATAACGAATCTTTGAAAACGATAAATGAAATTGATTTAAGTAGTTATCCTACAGATATTATGATAACAGAACAGCCGATCGCTAATGAAAATCATATTGAAAAAAATGACAAAGATAATCGAGATGTGTTTGATAATTTTTTTATCGAAGACGACTCCATAATATCTGAATTCTTTGATGAAACCATTAATAGCTCAATTAGTGTTCATAAAGAGTTTGAAATAATGGAAACAGAAGATGTACAAAAATACGCTATATTTGACACATTTAAGATATTGGAATTAAGACCTCAAAACATTAAAGAAAATATGAAAACAGTTCAGTGTGAAGTATGTATGACATTAAATGCCACGAAATTAGTGATATCACCAATAAATAGCAGTTACGATACTGCTTTTGATGATATGATGAAAAAAATTCAAGATAACGTTAAAAACCTATCACCAATTAATAAAAATGAAATAAGCACAAAAATGTTGTGTCTTGCATTTAACAAAAAACATAATTCATGGTATCGAGCATTAATTTTAGAAAATGCACCACAAGAAGCTGATTGTTTTAAGGTATTATTCGTTGATTACTTGAGTATTGAGTCTGTTGAAATTGCCAATATTCGAAATTTTCCAAAAAAGTATTTGGCATTGCCTTTAAAATATATGGAAGCAAAAATTTATGGCATTAAGCCAAATAAAAACTACTTGGAAATGGATGTTACGCGTAAATTAACCCAAATTATAAATGGGAAAAAAATTATTACGAAAGTCATCAAATTTGGTTTGATTCTGGAAATTGAACTATACGAAAATAAAAAATCATCTAAATTAATTTATGCAGATATGATTCATGATGGTTACTATTCTCAAACTAATTGAATCTAAACATATTTATTATTATTTCTTTACTTTTAACGCATATTGACGTTTTTCTTTATAAAATGAATTAATCTATTTTATTTGATACTTAACTATAATTTAAAAAATAAATATTTTGTTTTTTTGTCTCCAATAAAAAATTAGTTTTAATCGTAAATTTAGGTTGATTTTTTTTAATTACGATTTAAAAGTCGAATTACTTATAAAACAAGTTGCCAATGGATTGGTAGACGACTTCATTTTTGTAAGTAATAAAAAACACGTGGTCGAAAAAAATAGGGGGCTATACCACCGAAAAAAAAGAGGCAAATTTGCCCGAATTCAAAAGTGCACAAAACAAAAGTGGGCAAACTTGCTCGGATTTCCAAAAGTGCACGATCTAAAATTTAAAAATTTGTCTACTTGATTAAGAAATATTATTCAATTTTGGTAAGTAACAATTCCACGGCATTTTACTTCATTTTTAATAAAAATCGTCCGAATTGGTTTGGATTCCTTTGTTTTTTTTGGTTTTGCACTTTTGGAAATTGGTGAAAATTGGCAGTTTGCTTTTTTTCTTCTTAAGTTTCACATTTAAACTTTGATAGACCATGTACATATGCTTTAATCATAATATATTATGTAGAATACTATGGAACAATAGGCAGAAAGAAACTAGGGGGCGCAATCAACTCAAATTTAAATTTACAAATTTTGACGTAAGTGAACATATTAAATTTAAATTTTTAGTAGTCTGTAAATATTATCAATTTTCATTAAAAATTAATAAAATTTTAGAAATAAAATCAAAATTTCAATAGTTCTATTCTGTTTCTATGCTATGTTAATATTATTGTAAAGATTTAAATAAATCTTCTAGTGATTTCAGCAAGAAATACAATTTATTTAAGTACAATTAAATCAAAGTATCATTGTTTTGAAAACAATTACTTTTACACAAAAAAAAAAAAAAAAACATGTGCTTTCAGTGTTTGGCAAAACATTTTTAAGTTAATTTCAATTGATTATGAAATTATTTCAAAAAAATTTCCAACACGTAATTCAGAACAATTAAGACAAATCAGTACGATCAAATAGATAGTAATTAACCATTTAAATTAATAATGCATTGCGAGATTAATAGAACTTACGAGAATGTGATGTCATCAACTATTCGAGGAAATGATGATTCGATTGATTCGCCTGGTGATATTAATTCTTCTTCTGAGGTTAATTTTAGGAAGGCTTCAATGGTCAATCCACAAAGTAAGTATATAAAATGAAATACATACTATAAACTATGAAATTTTCAATGTGTGTTTAAGAATACCAAAAAATGTTTTAAGTATGAATAAATGCACTTACTTGGCGAAACAACGAAGTAAACCATATTTGCTATTGCTACAACTACAAGTTTTTCATGTTCTAAACTTTTTTTCTTTAGTCTTATGAACAAAAATCATGGAAAATTTGTAGCTGTAGCGGTTTAAGAGCTATATGTCACAATGTTTGTAAAAAACAAATGTTTCGTCAGGCGCTTCAATTTTAAGCGTAAATAGAGTCCTTATGATGTTTAGATCCGTACCTCTTATCAAACAAACAAACTATTGAAAAAAATAAAAATCACTTATTTTCTTTGCAGTTAATCTTAATCCTGGAGATATAGTGACTGCTAGTCATTTCAAAATGATAAAAAAGATTGGCGAAGGAAGTAAGTTTAATTAATTTGTGGTCCATATTAAAATACGAGAAAAATTGTGTGTTTAATCTAATTCAAAATAATAATGAAAGTTGGTTAATTTCATAGAAAGATTGTAGAAATTTAATGTATTTTATGTTAACTTTTAGATTATGGAGAAGTGTATTTAGCTCAGAAGAAAAATGGAAAAAAGGATCATGAAAAATTGTATGCAATAAAAAGATTATCGATAGCGGCATGTTCATCATCACTTTTGACTACTGAAAATATTAAATCGGAACGAGAGGTAGAACATTAATTGCTAACCACACACTATCGTCGTTGAAGTATCAAAATTGTGTAAAGGGCAAAAAAAAATAGTGGATTTTTAAATTCTGTTAAAAATTGTATTTCGAAAAAGGTGTCTTCTACACGGTTTTGCAATTTAACGAGGATATCGTTTGAATGGTTTTGCTATCTCAACGATGAACCTTCTAAAAAACATATTTTGCTTTCCTTATTTATTAGGTACTCGCTGCCATAAAAGGTTATCCGTATTTATGTCAAATGCACTACGCATTTAAAACAAACACACATTTATATTTAGTACTAGGTTTGTTTGTTTTTCTATTATTTGCCTTTCGTTTTCCAATAATGGAGATGGAAAATGATTTTAATTCATTGTAGACTTTGTTCGTGGTGGTGACTTGCAGAGTTGCCTGGAAGAAGTTAAACGACTTCCTATTTATATGGTTCAGCTCTGGACAGCCGAAATCATCTTAGCAATTGGAATTTTGCATAATTGTGGTATTATTTACCGAGACTTGAAGCTCGCAAATGTTTTAATTGATGAGGACGGACATATCGTATTAAGTGATTTTGGCTTGGCTAAACAGTGTCAGCCATTCGAACAAATAATACAGTATTGTGGAACTCCTGAATATATGGCGCCAGGTAGTAATTTAAAAATATTTTTTTTGGATTTAGATAAAATTTAATACTATTATTTTATTATTCATCCTTCGTTCCTAAATAGAAATTATTGAATATTCAATACAGGGATATAGCTACGAGATCGACTGGTGGGCTTTAGGTGTGCTTGTATTTGAATTGGTTACAGGACGCGTACCATTTAAATTCGATGATAATGAAGATAGAAATTTATTGGAAAATAAAATTCTGAACGAGGAACCAGATATATCTGTAGTAGAGAATGTTAGTAATGATCAAAATCTTTGTGATCTTATAAGGCAGCTATTGAATAAAAACCCAATTCAACGATTGGGTGAGATTAATTATAATCATAATTCATTAAAAATTATTTTTATTTAATTGCTAAAATTATTTTTCCAAACAACAAAAATATAAAAATATTTAAAAGTCATGTATTTTTGTTTTCAATCCTCAGGAAGTGGGCGAAATGGTTATGAACAAATTAAAGTTCATCCATTTTTTAAACACATGAATTGGAAGTTATTAGCGAATAAAAAACATTTCGTTGGATGGATGCCGATGTTGAACGATGATCTAGATACCACCTACTTTAGAGTTTACTTGGATGAAGATAATTATACTGATGTTCAACCGGAATTACCATTCAATCAAGAAAGAATGTTTGTAGGTAATAGTTAGCTACAAATTTTTAAGTTCTATGCAACATTTAGTATCTTTTACATCTTTTTATGATGGTTTATACTACAAAAATATCATTTGTATATTCTTAGGTTATTCATACGTTTCACCTGAGCTAGTCATAAGAGAGAATGTATATAGTTCGTCAGACTCTCGAAATGATGAAAATCACGGCCAACCATTTCAAGATGAAAATAATGAAAGCGATGTAAAAATTGTAGAAATTGACGAAATTAATGACTTCTACCAAGGGTCACCGTCAGAATTTATCGGGTCTATCGATCTAGAATCGAGTATAAACGATGAAGATATTTTGAATGATTTTAATTTTCTTGAATATCAAGATAATGACGAACATTTCTTCACTGGTTTTAATAATTCTCAAACTGATATTTGTATTAAACAAGCTATACAACTGGATAATAATCAACGTATATTTTTTTATATTTCTGACTATAATAGTTTTATCGACGTCGATATATCAGAGTTTCGTAGATTACTACACCAATTACGAATTAATGATGATTTAAGCCCTACGCCATATGGTGATAGACAAAGAAATATGCGGACGGCCAGAAATCGTTTTAAAATTAAATCATTATTTAATTTTAATAATGAAAATAAAACATCATTAATCAGAAAAGAAAATGTTAAAAACTTAGGTGAAGAGTTATCAATTTTGAATAACGGTGAATATGTGCGCTTTGATGAAAAAAAAGCAATCAAATGGATTGAGAAAAAAGGAACAATTTTTTTGAACGAATGTGGAATACGTAAAACAAAAGTCAAACCACAAACTCGTCAGTATGTCAAACTGAATACTAAAACTGGACTCAATAATAAAATACTACGGTCGCCAGTAGTAGTGACTCGGAGTGGTCGTATATCCAAACCTCCACAAAGATTCTTCGTTTTTTACTAATAATTGTTACGTTTTTTTCTTAAAATGATATTTTCTTTAAAAGATGTAATATTTTTTCAATATTTATAATTCTATATAAATTTATTTAATTATTCTGTTGGAAAAAAAAATGAAACGTAAGTTAAATTTAGCATTATCTAAATGTAAGTACGACTATCTCATTCATAGCTTATATTTTCAAATAATATTATGCAAAAATTTGTAGTAATTCAAGTTATATGTTTTTGTTTTTATGTAGAATTGATACTAATTACTAACTAACTGAGATATGTACAATAATGATTTTCCTGTTTCAGTAATTCTTATCTAATTTAAAATATACATATGTGTAATTTTTTTTTTGTATTGTGCATGTTAATAGAACTATTATTTTTTGTTAATAAATAGCTTTTCACAAAAGATATAAACATCTTTAAAAATACATTTTCTATATACTTACCTATAATTAGTTTAGCGCGTATATAGGTGCCGACTCTTGCAAATTGCTCTTGTGTTGCTTGATGATCAAACAAATTATTTATTCACACCAAATTTTCATATATTGCTTTATAATGCGTAACCGTCAGTATCCAAAATTTGTGAAGAGTAAAAAAAAGGAAAGAACGATTTTTTAAATAATTCAGGGTGGATCGTAGTAAACTACGAATGCCTAATATAAATATTTGAAAGCGATTGACTTACGACATCTGCATAATAAAATTGAAGCATAATCATTTGCAACGGCCCAAAGTTACAATTCTTTAAATATTGCTATTTTCATAACTTCGCCAGACCTACAACACATCGATATCATTTATACACATCTTAATCAGGAGACTAAAGCAACTCAAAAAACGATGGTAGAATGTATGAAAAAAAAGTCGATCCATCCCTATTTAAGATACTTTCAGTATAAATTCCAAATTATATCATGTTAGCTCTACGATACTTCAGCCTCAACTCCAAATTTCAAGTATTGCTTTAGCGTCAGATGACTTCAGCGTACCTATAAAACAAGTAAAATTTCGTTCAGTATCGATGATACGAATATTATCCTTTATAGCTAATGTTTTTGTACTTTAAGAAAAAAAATCAACATTTTTTTTTCCGATTCTTTTTATAACTAATTCTGACCCTTTTACCAAATGAGGGCAGGGATGAAAAAAATAATTATTATGGAAAATATTAAGTCAACAACACTTAATATCTTGTGTGAAGAATAATAAGAACACACCATTGTGCACACCATTTTAAAAAATTACTAAGTAGTTACAGATTAAGTACAAATCAACAAATACCTATTTGCTTCTTTTTATTTTACGCTATAATTGTTTAAACTCAAAATCATCTATAAAAAATCATCTAGATAAAAACCATTTCAGTAATTTCTAATTCATTCTAAAGTTATATGAAAAAAACTGATCATCTGCGTTCTTTGTTCAAAATCACCTTTTCGAACACTGCTCTTTATTAACATATTTTACTCTATTTATACATCGAAAATTTTGCTTTACCAAAAATGCAAGTGCACCTGTTTGTATATGTAAGATAAATGAGAAGAAATAAGCTGCATCCACCGGTGAGAGAATATTAATTTACATGCAAATTAATTGTTATTTTCACACAAGTTGGAAGGAAATACCTTGTGAAAAAAAAATTGTCATACCCTGCAATGGCATGAAATTCATACCATAAAAAGGTATGAGAAGGATTGGAACGTTCATACCATAATAATGGTATAGATGTGGTATGAAATTTTTAATACACTCAGATATAACTTATGATATGAATGTTCTAAAATATACCTTCCCATACCTTTTTATGGTATGAATTTCATTCCATTGCAGGGTATGACAAATTTTTTTTCACAAGGGACGTATAGATAATATTATTAATTATAAGTGAAGCAGATGAATATCGGTGACATATTGTTTTTATAATATTTTTAGGTAAGGTGCTCAAAAATATTCGACACGTATTTCTTTATTTTTCGATTGTTTTTATTTAAATTGGTATCAAAATTTGATCCCATATTATATACAATATACATATAAATATGCTAATTTATTTTTGTCCCTATATCTGGAAACTAAGACTATTTTATTACCACTAAACGGCTTAGATTTTTTTGTTACTCTGAAATATAAAACGATCCCCTAAAATATGAATTGTGCAGCTAAAATAATGAAAATTTGCCTCTAAAAAAATTAAAATCAGTGTCGTGATTATAATTTGCATGTAAAATATTAAAAAACAAAAATGTCGCGCTAAAAAGTGAGCTCTGCGTAATTAGTAGAGAATGACGCTTATCTTATATGTTGTAAGTTTCATTATGGGTCACGTATTATCACGTACGGCTTCCATGTCCCTAAATGGTGCACTTATCCTATATAAAGTAAATTGAAAATGAATTATTGCGAAAAATCTGTTATATAAATACAGTTTAATTTTTATTTTATTTCCAAATTATACAAAATATTTCATTTAAGCTCAATTTTATACAAATACTTATGACTAATGGAAAATACAATTACGAAAACAAACCAAAAGATATGTCGTCGACTTTTATTACAATTTCTTTTTTAATTAATTGGAGCTTTTAGTCCATCTGTGTTCACGTTATCGTTCATGCCATCATTATTCGATGTACCTCGAATCACACAGTACTTTTCCAAGTGTTCATTAAATATTTTCTTTCTCGTAAAAATTGCATCACAATTTTTACAATGAAATTTGGAATTACGGTTTTTATGCATACGAACATGCGCATCTAAATAGCTGTTTGAAAATTAAATTATTAATAAATGTTAAATTTTTTAATGATTACGAAATAAAATAGTAAATTTATGTAAAAAAGATTTTCACCATTTTTGAATGTATCCTTTATTGCAAATTGTACACACGTACTTCCGTTGCTCAGTTGAATGATGAAAGTTATGATGTTGTTTTAAATTTGGTAATTGAATAAATGTTTTGTTGCATATCTCGCATAAATACGGCCTTTCACCGGTGTGCTTTTTTTTTATTGCCGTGGATAAAAAGAAATTAAAGATATATATTAATTCTGTCCATATCTAGCAAACTCACAGACTTATGATGTTAAATAGAAATACAATGAAACTTTATAATAATGACAACAAGCAGAAATTAAAGATAATGAGAAATAAATAAATCTTACGACAGACGATTACAGTTAATCCTGTGATTAAAGGAATTAATTCTAAATGGCCTAAAATTTTATACATTTATTGCTAATCTCACCGTTCGCAAATGGACTTTCAATGTACCACCCAATGGAAAACACTTGCCACAAAATTTACCTGTAACGAAAAATGAGTGATTAATAACAATTAATTATAATTTGACAAAAGTAATATTACATTTGTATGGTTTCTCTCCCGTATGCAATCTATTATGTGCAATGAGAGATGTTTTTGTTGTTGTTGATTTACCACAAATATTACATAAAAATGTCTGTTTAGTTGTTTTCGGTGCATTTGTCGATTTAGTAGATGAAACTGTTGGCTTATTTCGATTGGTATATTGTTTACTTAATGGCGAATGATATCGTTCCATGTGACATTTTAATTTCATGTCATTTGTAAATCTATGATTGCACAATGTACATTCAACTCGATCAATATAATGCACTTTTCGGTGTTCGGCCAATGCATTCTCATTTGTAAACAATAGTAAACACAGTTGACATCGAAGTATTTTAAAATTATTCGTCGCATGAAAACCAAAATGTTTTTCTAGTGTATCTTTGGATAGAAAATCGTTTCCGCAGTAATCACAAATGAATTTATTACGATATTTTATTAATTTTACTACTTTAATTGGTTTGATGGCACTGCCATGTGAATCATTTGTGTTACGATTTTCAGTCAATGATTTATTAGTATCAAATGTGGGTCCACTATGCTTGTATTGGATGTGCACTTTTAGCGTATGTTCAGATGAAAATATTCGTGGACACTTTGGACATTTCGTATAATTCCATGAATGACATTTTTTATGGGTAAATAAGGTCTGTTTTGTTGGAAATACTTTTGTACACTTATCACATTCCCATTTTTTATTCTCAATTGTATTCGATGCTGGTAAATTATTTGTTGGTTCATCTTGATTTTTATTGTTATTAGCATTTGTTGATGGTGTTATTTCGAACATATCTTTTTCTGAAACTGTAGCGTCTAATTTATCTTTTGATATTAGTTCTGTTTGTGGTAATATTTCATTTTCCTCATTATTACGTACACTATTGTAGTCTATGTCGTTCCACAATTGTGTATCAACTTTCATTTGAAATGTTTCTGGATTATCCATTATTTAAAATATTTATAAAAAAAATTGTTTGCGCTTGAATTTCTAGATTTTAAAAATTTGACTAGAAACCGCTAATTTAATATGAATTCTTATTGATTTTAATTTTATTTCAAAAAGAAAATCAAACAAAAAAAAAATACAAACAATTAAAATCAATATAGGAACATAGAACTGTCATTTAATATAAATAAGAAATCTATGACGTACGACTCCGCTCACTCATACAATCTTATAATTTTCTCAAAGCTACGTTTACATCTATGAAAAAAAAATGCAACCAGAATACGTAGAATTAATTTTGTAAATCGACGAGATTGATTAAAACTATTTTAAAAAAGTTTCAATTTTGAAAAGTTACCATAGGACTGCAAAAACTACAACATCAGTATAATATTTTAGTATATTGGTTAGTATATAACCTTGCCTCACTATTTGTGATATGGTGACTTTTAAAGTCGACGTCAATCAGTGCTGATTGCTCATATGGCTCACTTTCCAAACGAGACTTTGAGAAGCAAAATCGGAGTCCGACATTTTTTCAACGAAGGAACTTATTTTTATTAGATTAGACCCCTCAAATGCTCTCACAAATAATAGGTTTTTCAAACCCAAAAACCAATTGTAAAAATATATTAATTATTTTAATTTTAAGAATATTTGTGACGGCATTATATAGTATATATTGTACCTAATAAATTAAAATAGAATATAATAAGGGGCTTCGAGACTTGATTCAGAGTAATTTTTGAGTAAAAAAAATTCGAAAATGTCTCAAACACGTTTAATTAAACACGATTGAGTTATTATCGAGTAGGTTAACTGTCATAATTGAAATCACGCATAAATGATGGGGATTTTAGATTAATTTAAATTATGGTTTGAATGTACAAATCACTGTATTTTTTCTTTTTATTAATAAGTAAATAGAAAAATAATAGCATTTCTGCATTTTTTACGTACCCGTACGTTTATCCGTACCCGAGGACGTGGAACCGCACCCGCCGAGTCACAGGTATATCCGCGGGTGCGGTTCTTACTCGAGTAAAAATATTAAAAAAATCTTTTAATTTTGAACTTTTTCGAATCCATTTATTTTTCTTTACATGTTTAAGAACAATAGGGTGGGTCGCCTTATGAATTTTTTTTATTTAAATTTTAATTAGAATATATTAAGTCATGCAAAATAAATGATATTTTATTAATTAAATTTTTCGTTTAAAAAATGCCTTGTCATTAAAATTTCAATTTTAAAAACTATTGTGTGATACATTGTATATATCACGAACCTATTCGAGATTATAATGATGATAGTTATTATTGATTACTAAATAAATCAAAATTGCTATTTAAAAAAAAAATATCATACGTTTATTTATGTTAAAAAAAAATCACGGGTATTACCCGCGGATTGGACCATTTTTACCCGTACCCTAGAACGAGAATCGTATCCGCGGGTATGAATCTACGGATACGGGCATA
>JAABKK020021830.1:0-18185 GCA_011634745.2 Catotricha subobsoleta | reverse complement strand
AAAATGACTGCTAATAAGTTTTTTTTTTATGTTTGTTTTTATGTATATTATTAGTTATGTATCTCTCTATTGAATTAAAAAAAAAATCAGAACAATACCTATTACAAAACGAAAAAAATAGAGAGTACCAATTAATTGGTACACGACTTCATTTTTGTAAGAAATTAAAAAAAAAAATTTCAATGTTCCCAGGTTCAAAAAAAAAAGGCCAGTACATATATTTCCACAGAAATATAATTCTGCGTCTTTTGGTATATTCACCTTCCAAATCCGTCCGGCCTTACCCGAGTTCCAATACTTGATTTTTTTCAAAAAATTTCAAATTTCTCAAAAATGAAGTAAAAAAAAAAACAATTTGTCCGAATATTAAAGTAACGTAAATTTTTGTAATACAATTTTAAAATAGATTTTTTTCGTTTTGTAATAGGTATTGTTCTGATTTTTTTTTATAATTCAATAGAGAGATACATAACTAATAATATACCTAAAAACAAACATAAAATAAAAACTTATTAGCAGTCATTTTCCACATTTTCCAATAATTTCATTCTTGTCCGAATATTAAAGTGAGTCACTGTATTTTGTGTAAATTTTGCATTATATTTATCGGAACCAAAAAGTTAATTGTATTTTCAAAATTCTGTTTTAGACTTACTTTTGTGAATAAATATTAAAAACACTGTCAATATAAGGCCCATGTTGTGGATATGCAAGCGAATTAATTGTTCCATGATTTTAAATTTATAATTATGTTTGTTTCTGTAATCAAATTAATAAATATTATGTATAACATAAATTTTTCTTTCAATTATTTATATTGTGAATAGAATATTTTTTTAATATATGATGAATTCAATTGTATGAACGATAATGATGATTGATTGATATTAATTGTAATTCTGCTTTTAACATTTGACTAAAAAACTGATGTTAATTTCATCTAAGAGAAGTTTTAGTTGTACTTGTGAAGAGAGAAGTGTATGAACTGAAATTAAAGGGCCCGGTTCGATCTAAATTATTTAAAAATTTAAGTCCTTGACCAACCTAGCCTAATATGTTAAATTTAGGTTATAGCCCATTGCCAAAATCATAACGTTTGGCACAAGCGCTGCCTAGCTGTCATTCACGATTTTTTGTGTCTTTGTCTTAAAAAAAAAACTATCAAAATTCTGGAAAATTATAGGCCGGCCCATGAAGTTCTCTATTTATGAATTTATCGATTCTCTTAAGAAAATTCTATAAATAAAATGAGAAATACTTTTGACAAAATATATTTTGCTTCATTTTCGAGAATTTTTAAAATTTTCGGAAAACAAGCTATCAGTATTAGTACACGACTTCATTTATGCAAGAAAAAAAAACACGTGGTCGAAAAAAAGGGCAATACCAATTCATTCATTCCGAATTTTCTTAAGATTTCCTGAACGGATCGAAACCAAACCTATTATATATAGTAGAAATGTTCGTATGTGAATTTTCAGCCCTGTAGGTGCTTTCATGGCCGTGCGCAAAATCGACAAAGTTTTGATTTTTTGATTTTGAGGAAAAACGACATCTAATGATGCAAAAGTTCGTAAAAAAGTCTGAAACATGAAGATCTGCAATAAAAAAAAAATATTTTTGACCAAAAAAAATTTTTTTTTTATATGAAATTTTTTTTGTTTTTTTTTTGAAAAAAGTTTTTCTACGAGTTGTTGTAAATAATCAGGTGATCAATTTATTGTACGGACGTTTTTCGATTAAGAGCTATCTTCAGGGTCAATGCATCAAAATAAAAAAAAAAAAAAATACCATAGTTGAAGATAGCTTTCAATCGAAAAACGTCCATACAATAAATTGATCACCTGATTATTTGCAATAACTCGTAGAAAAACTTTTTTCAAAAAAAAAAAATTTTCATATAAAAAAAAAAAAATTTTATACAAATTTTTTTTTTTTTTTTTATTGCAGATCTTCATGTTTCAGGCTTTTTTACGCAACATTAGAATTTTTTTTTTTTTTTTTGGTAAGGGTCTCCCTGTCGTTTTTCCTCAAAATCAAAAAATCAAAACTTTGTCGATTTTGCGCACGGCCATGAAAGCACCTACAGGGCTGAAAATTCACATACGAACATTTCAGACCAATTCTGATATTTCTATCAACAGTAATCTGGAAAATTCGAATTTTGATGTTTTTCCATACAAAAAATTGCCACCCTAATATATAGTTTAACCGACCACTAAATCCTGAGACCCAACTCAGTTGGTGTAAGATTCGATCCGGATGTTTATTGGCACAAGGGATGGAAGATACAAACATTTTTTTTTGTTTTTTTTGTTAAGAATGAAGTGTACAGGATTGAAATTAAAATCCTGTATTTTGAGCAGAATAAAATTCTCCGTTTTTTTTTTGGGTAGCATTTCTAACAAAAATGTAGTAGTGTACTAATCCCATTGGCAGCTTGTTGTTTTCTATTTTTATTCGAACAACTTTATAATTTCATTTAGCGTCAATCATATTTTCTAAAAAATTCAACATGATCTAATGATATTTTTCACTTATTTTATTTACATTTTGTATCCTCGCCCACAGCAAATTTAAAAAAATAGCCGCATGCTGACAAAAAATCCATTAATATGAAAAATAAACATTCCATTTAATATAAAACGCATTTCTAACTAAAAGCATTATTAATTGTAATTATAATCATCTTCATAATGTTAAAACAAATCAATTCTGACACTCATTACTTTAATTTAACCTTCGTAAGCTTTGAACGATAATTTTTGTTAAAAAAAAATCATATTGTAATTTTTTTCTTTTTTTTATAACATTTTATTTTAGGCGACAAGTGGAAGAAAAGACACTTCAAAAAAAAAAAAAACTGAAAAAAAAGAAAAGCCGAAGAAATTTGTAATCATAAGAAAAGATTCATCCTCACACCTCTCGGTGTTCCCGCATTTATACATAAATGTATTTTTCTAAAAAAAAAAAAATTATTATGTTTCAAGTGTTTTGATACCAAAGCTGATAAAGTACAATTCCTTAAAAGAAGTACAAAACTGAGGTTAATAAAATTTATATTCCGAAATGGGAAAATACTGAGAATATTTGTTATTTATTATTCATATTGTGGGATAGGTGCTGTGTGTTACGATCAAATTGGAATATGCCAACAACAATAAAAACAATATTACTTCACATTTTCACAGAGCAAACATTTTGAAGCAGCAAAATTAAAATTATTGGTAAGTAGTGGATGGATTTAAATATGTGGTGACTATATATTTGTAAGTGTTATTTGGCTTTTGATTTTAAGTGAAAACTCAACGAGTATCATATAATAAAAATAAATCATCATCAAAATGGACATCAAGTGTGTCCGTAAATTTTATAATTCAATCTGTCGGCTTTCTGTACCTAACATTTACGCAACCTATTTGTATAAGTAAAGTATGAGCATCTTACAAGTATATAAATATAAATTTTCATTTTATTAACGCAGTAAAAATGTTTTCATTTCGGATATAAATTGTTTTCTTGTCTATATTATTACTTATTGCCAACCCATCATACGAAGAACATATATAAAAAATGAGAAAAAAAGAGACAAAAGAATAATATTTTTCTTTTTTTTTTTGGATAAATTGCAGATGTAATAAGTATATACATAATAAGAAAAATGGAAAGAAATAAAAATTGAAAGCAAAACATTTTTTTTTTCTTTTTTCATAAAAATGGAAAGAAAAAAAAATTTAAAACGTGGTATGTAAGTAATAATTTATGTCATGTTCGGCCTATATTGTGCCACGTAGTTTTGTTCAATATGATGTGTGGATGCTAGCAGGATGTCTATGAGAATTTGGATATGATGATGACAATGTGTGTATATATATGTTTATACTGAATGTGAGAAAAAAAGAAAATAAATGAAGTCTATTATTTAAGTATATACATATAAAGAAAACTAATATTCTACAGGTAAAGTGACGAAAATAAGAATTTAAAAAAATATATCAATGAGTGATTAGGGATGAAGTGACTAAAATCTTGAATGGTGGATACTTAAGCTGTTTTTCTTTTAGAATGGAATGACAGAACATTTTAGAACAACGTGTTAAGCAGGGGTGACCTCTTATTTTTATTTTTTAAATTATTCCATATCGATGACTTAATATCAATAGGGCCTATCTACATATCAGTGCTAAGTGATTTTTATCCTTAATGCACAATTTGTAGGTGACAAAATTGCCTGTCGAAAAATGTAGATAGTGTTAACACTAAACCGTGGATATAGAGGTCAAAAGTATGTTTGCAGAGTCGTATTAAAATTAGAGTAAATTTGGATGTTTTTAACAGATTGATCTCGACAAGATACCGTTGGAAAAAGTGTATCGAAAACATACCGAATCTTCTTCTTCAGGATCAAAAAATCACCTAATGCCATAATTGGCTAATATGCCCCAAAATGGTGATGGGTGTACCTAATATATAAGATATAAAAAATTTCACAAATTGATTTCAGTTCTAGAATGGTAGATACTACTTCTTCATTATTATTATTATTTTTTTTATAGAATCAAAATGACAAATAAATGTATGGACAATAAATTTTAGTGCAAGGAATTCGTTTTTGAACGATTTTTTTAAGAAATAAAGGCGTAAGTGTAAGTACTGAAAAAATTATTAACAAAAAAAATAAAATGGTATAGCTAACGAATGATAGAGTAATCGCTCGAAAAGCTCTATAACTTTATCAAACATATCTCATTATCGTATGAAAAATGATGATAATATTACTACAACTCAATTATGAAATATTGATTTTAATAAAGTGTATAGTTTTTACCTCTTTATAATATATTTTGGTATGATTTTTTCTTTTCTTTTTTTTATAAGCAGACACCCTTCCTACGCATTCTGTACTTTTACATATGTTTGGTTGATTGTCACGTTAATAGTTAATGTTTGCTCGACAACAACAACAACAACATCAGAAAAAAATGAACTTTATCCGCACCTTTTTAATTTCATTTATCTTTTTCAGCTAGCACCGGCAATAAAACAATATCGAATCACAATATTCATCAATAAAATATCAAATTATTGTTGATAAGGAAACAAATACATCAAATATATATCTTATTACTGTTTCAACATATTAAAAAAAAAAAAGAAAAGAGAAAAGTTTTCAATGGTTTGGATAACACACGCCTTTACTATTTCAAATAATACAAAAAAAAATCAAAATACCACACACTCTTGTCAGTGCACAAACACAATAACGATTTTTCTCTTGTGTCTATCCTTTGTGGCGATTTTCACTGAACTAAAAATCTATGACAAACGAAAGTTTTTAATATCGAAATCATTTTCCAGATTTTCATTTCCATTTTGTTTGTGTGATCATGCGCAGATAAAAATTATGTGTTTATGGTGCTCTTTTGTATGGTTTGTTTACCTCTAACTATGAGGCTGCAGAGTAACGCATTAAATAATTGAAATTGAAAATTTTGTGTAAATTTATAACGGTTGATATCAATCAAATCGATTTTAATATATGAATTGAATGAATTTAAAACTAAGAGTTTTATTGTTAAATGGAAACGAACGATATAAAACATCAAAATATAAAGTTTTTATTTCAATAGTTCAATCGTAATAGAGAACCATAATAAGTAAGTATTGTTTCTCACTTAAGTGAATATTCTTTAGTAAGACACCTATTACAGATTAGTTTCTACAGGCTGAACTTTCTACGCTAAATTGAAGATAGAATGCTGACATTTTTGCTGAATAAAGTTTTAATTGATCTCTTCTAATAGTTTGTGAGATATTTCAGTAAGACGAAAGATTGCATGCAATTTTATTGTTGTTGTTGTTGTATTACATACTTAAACTTAAATATCTCACAAACTAAAAGTTATTGATAAAAACGTTCAATATATCAAAAGTATTAGTGTTGCCAAGGCTAACAATTCTTCTTTGAAGCCGAAAATGATCCGTCCTATAGTTTATGAAATATCCTCGATTTAACGTACAAAGTTCAGCTTGTATAATAAGCTATCATGTGCAATATATAGGCGCCAAAGAAAGAAAGCTAATCTACCAATGACATAAAAGAAAATTTTTGGTATGACTATATTTGGTATGTTATTGGTTGAGAAATTTCGTGATGAAACTTTTCAATAATATTGAAAATTACGCCAAACACTGATTGCTAACCGACACTTTCGTTTTTAAGCAGCATATAAATATGAGAAAGTAAATTTTATAAAATTAAAAAGTTTACAGAACAAAATTTGTTACCTCATGTACATTTTACACGTGCTATTAATTATATATTTGCACATGAATAATTTTTTGACTGTATAGTGTATATATGTGATTTGTTTGATCAATTCATTAATTAATTCTCAATTAAATACCTACAGAATCTTCAAAAACACTATAACAAAATAATAGATATTAAACTAAAGGTCAAGCCTATCCAAAAAAGAAAAAAAGAAGCCACTAAATTTAAATAAACATTTTCTAAAAATAAAAATAACATTTTGTATGACTTTGATCCATGAAAAATTACAAAAAAAAAAAAAATCATCAATATTCTGAATTTTATTTAAAGTATAATTATAAAACATTAAGAAATAAATTCTTTAGGTATTTTTTTTTAATGAATTGCGCACCACAGTTAATTAATTATGAGTACGCAATATAAGTACATATTATAATACAATGTTTACTGCATAACACTTCAAACCAAACAACATACCTCTATAACTACTGAAATACTTACACTTTTAATATCATGAATAATATTTTAATTTTTTTTTTTTTTCATTTTCTAAAACTATTGGATTGCACTGAAATATATAGGCATTCAAGTTTATTTTGCGTAGATTCTAACAAACAGTTAATTGATATTAATGCAGAGTTGTACGTTGATTGCATGCGAGTAGGTAGGTGTAGTAAATACAGGGCGGTATGGTAGTTGAACAAGACTTTATTCAGGAGTATTCAATGAGAAGAGTTTGTTGTTTTTTATGTTCTGATTTTGATTTTACTGGTTGGTATTGTCTACAGTTGATTTTTGTTTCCCTTTCAAGGGTCTCTTGCTTTTTAAACTGGAAAAATGGAATATATTTGAGAACAAGGCCATGTTCAATAGTTTTCGTGAGGCTGGTTACTATCGCATAGTGAGACGTAAAGCAAAAGCTTGCATGAAAATTAAACAATGAAATGCAATGCGTACGTTAAAATAGATATTAAAAACATCTTCATTCAATCGTTCATATTCACATATATATCACAAAATTAAGATATACGATATATTTTTAAATGGATATTCGGTTTGCAGTTATAGTACTTCCCAAAATGTCGCAAGTATATAAGAAAACAAGAAAAACTATAGAAATCGAAAAATCATTTTCGTTTGGTGTTGAAATTGGACATTTTTTTTGTCAAAATTAGGTTCGCCCGCTCTAAAATATACAAATTTTTTATCTCTATCGATCAATTCTAGTTTCTAATATAACGAGAAGTAATGATAACAAAAAAAATACAAAATAATAATCAAATCTATAATGCATATTTATGTTTTACACGTAGTGCATAAAAATCTCAATCTATTTATCTGAAAAAATATAAGAAATGTTACGTCTTTCTACGTCCTCGCGCCCATATATATAATTAAGAATAATAGCTTGACCCATAAGCAACCAAATTTAAGAAGACGATACAATGAAATGCATTTCGCATACATTCATGTACCCACCAAAAGACAACTTATTGTAATATTTATATACTCGTAATTTAATTTCATATAAGTACCTTCATAATTAAACATATTTTTAAAACTCATTGAATGTAATGAAATTTTAATGTAGCTGTTTGCGAATTTATATTTCGCATGATTTTAGTCGATCCGTGCACCTTAAATTGTATACAACATAATATTTTGATCACGCAAATTGTTTATAGAAAATTGAATTATTTTGACAAAAGTGTGCGAGGAGTGAATAAAAGCAATATTTCTAATCAATTATACCAACAATTATTTTTGTTGTGAATAAATATTCGTTTAATTTTTTTTATATTAAGTTAGATTTATAATGTTCATGATGTGGTTATATGGGGTGATGATATTGATGATGACCAAACCGTTAATAATTTGTTCGCAATCAATATTCGATTTATTTAATGAAAATTTTTCATCGTCACAATTTGAAGATACTGTCGATTTTTTGGTGGAATATGATTTTATCATAATTGGTGCTGGTAATAACTGTTTTTCATTTCTATTCAACGTTTATTACAGACATTATGTGTAAATTTTATGAATAAATTTTGTTTTTATTTGTATTCAATTGATTATTGAAATATTTATAATTCGACAATTGCATAAATGGATTAAAACGTAATAATGTTTTAAATTAATAGGTTCTGGTGGCTGTGTAATGGCTAATCGATTAAGTGAAATTCATAATTGGACTGTTTTATTGTTAGAAGCTGGTGACCAAGAAAATCGATTTATAACTGATGTTCCGTTAACAGCGGCTGTGACTATTCTAACACGTAAGTTTAATTTTTATGTGGACTTACAAGAATTTCTATTTCGAAAAAATCGACCATATTCTAGATCTTAACTTAAGAAAGTGTATGCAAGGTTACAAGTTAAATGTCTTTTTATATTGTTCTCATTCAGGTCACAATTGGGGATATAAAACTGAACCAGAAAAAAACGCCTGTTTAGGCTTAACTAATGGTGTTTGTAATTGGCCGAAAGGACGAGCTTTAGGTGGAACAAGTGTCATAAATTATTTATTATTTAACCGTGGACATCAAGATGATTATAATACATGGTCAGAATTAGGAAATGTGGGTTGGAGTTTTACCGAAGTTCTACCATATTTTAAAAAGTTGGAACGAATCGGAATTGATGAATTGAAAAATTCCAATTTTCGCGGAACAAATGGTTATTTAGATATTCAACATTCACCATACAAAAGTGAATTGTTAGGGGCTTTTTTGGAAACAGGTCATGAGTTGGGCTACCAACAAAATGATCCAAATGCTGATGAGATGTTAGGTTTCTCACAAGTACAGGCAACAATGAAAAATGGACGAAGGGTTTCAGCTGCTAAAGCGTATTTAAAGCCAATATCACGTAAGCGTCGCAATCTACATATTTCGATGCGAAGTTGGGTGACCCAAATTTTAATCGATCCACAGACAAAAATTGCATATGGCGTTGAATTTATAAAAAATAGAAGAAGGTATCGAATACGTGCCACGAAAGAGGTTATTTTGTCAGCTGGCGCAATAGCTTCACCACAATTACTAATGCTATCTGGTGTTGGTCCAAAAGAACATCTCTGGAATGATTTACATATTCCGGTGATACAAGATCTTCGCGTTGGATACAATCTTCAAGATCATACCGGTGTTTCTGGGCTAGTGTTTCTCGTTAATAAATCAATAACTATTACTGAATCGAATGTTCAAAATCCAATTGATATTTTGAATTATTTATTTAATGGGAAAGGTCCATTTACGTGTCCTGGCGGTGCAGAGGGAGTGGCTTTTTTAAAAGTCAATAGTTCAAAATTAGGTAAGCATTCTAAGAAATTATAGAGATGAAGAATGATAAATAATATATATGTTTTTCGTTTAGCAAATAATTATCCTGATATTGAAGTTGTTATGGGTGCTGGTGCTCTTTCAGGTGATCTGTCTGGCACAATGAGAAATATGTTAGGTATTCCAAATGAATTTTTTGAAAAGGTCTTTGATGGCGTAATTGGCCATCAGGCATTTGGTTTGATGCCGATTGTTCTAAGGCCACAAAGTCGTGGACGAATTAGTTTAAAAAGTAAAAATCCATTTCAATGGCCCAAGATAGTAGCAAATTATTTTGATCATTCTGACGATTTGGATACACAAGTAGAGGGAATTAAATTGGTATTTAAACTGTGCAAGACACTGGCAGATTTCATGGGTTCAGACTTATGTCTGAAACTAGGCAATTATATTGAAAATTGGATTTCAAGTTCAAAGTAAGATTCAATGTAAAATTAAGATTCATGATTTCTGCCATTCGATTGCTTTTATTTTCTATTTAGTTTGTGAAATAAGCCATAATTATCTTCAAATTACAGGCCATAAATGTTGGAGAATCAAAAAGCTTTAAAAAATTCGGATCGAAATTACATAGACGACCATTTCTGGGCTGTGAACATTTTTTGTATGGAAGTGATGACTATTGGAAATGTTGTGCGAAAAGATATACATCAAGTTTGCAACATCAGGTACAATTTGTTGTTTTTTCTTTATAAATTAAGTGAGCTTTTACAGAATGAAAAAATAATAAATTATCTTGATTTTATATCAGGTTGGAACATGTAAAATGGGACCATCAACCGATCCAAATGCCGTTGTAAACCCACAACTTCAAGTACATGGTATTCGAAATCTTCGTGTAGTCGATGCCTCTATTATGCCATTATTACCAGCAGCTCATACAAATGCTGTAGTGTTTATGATTGGTGAAAAAGCGGCCGATATGGTTAAGGAGTATTGGATGAATAGTGTTTTTTAAAGACACGTTTTTATATAAAAAAAAAGAATTTTCCATTTAAAATATTTCAGAATATTGTAAATAATTAAAAAATATAAAAGAAAGATAGAGTTTTTTTTTTCTTTCATTTAATAATGCATTTTTATTGTCATATTTTCAGAGAACAATAAGTTTTGAACGGATTTACAAAGGTTCAATGTTTTGAAGTAATTGATTCTCAAGATATATTTCAGTCGTCATTAAAATGTGAAAAAAAAAATCAATAGTATTTTTAGAATTTTGATTTTAAATCTCTGGTGATTTATCGTGGTGATAAATTTTTTTTATTGGTTTATTTTCTTAAGGATTGAGTGGTCAGATCGAAACCAAATCTCTTTAGTTGTTTGATGATTAATTCAATATCGTACTTCTAAATCCTGAGAAAAACCCAAATGTTTGAACATTCATATTCTGATCATAAATGAAGTAGAAGTGTACTTACCATAATCTATTTGCAGCTTGTTTTTTTCATATTTTTAAAATATTTTTGTGGAAACATATTTCTAAAATACAGTAAAAATCTTCAAAGATGGTCATTCAAGGGACCCAATGTTATTTCTGCCTTAGAGAAGGTTTCTGCGATTGAAAATTTAAGGTATTTTACTAAATATTTTTGTGGAAACATATTTCTAAAATGCAGTAAAAATCTTCAAAGATGGTCATTCAAGGGACCCAATGTTATTTCTGCCTTAGAGAAGGTTTCTGCGATTGAAAATTTAAGGTATTTTACTTATTTTTTTCCCTATTTTTTTCCTGGATCGGTTTTTGGTTTTTCGGGTGGTACTGCCCTTTCTTTTGGCCACATGTTTTTTTTTTCTTACAAAAATGAAGTCGTGTACCAATCTTTTTTTTTATTTTAAGTATGAAACAGTGCTATATATTTTAAATATTTATTATATTCTTCTTCTACATTCTTATGTATTTCTTTTTTGTATACCTACATATTCGATATTAGTACATATATTAGGATGACCATCAGAAAACCATAATTCGATTGTCTTTATAATGATGAAAAGTACTTCCCCTTTTTCTCAAGCAATTTTGTCTACATTATCAATGTTTTCAAAGATTTCTGTTGTTAAATTTAACACCAATTTCTTCATTACCATAGGTGATGAAGAACATCACCTCTTAAACCTCGTAGTTGTTGTAATTCTCAGGATAATAATAATTTGTGTTTAGAATTTAATATGCGAATTGGTATAACTTTTAAACGGTGGATCGTACATAAAATGTTTTTATAAGAGAAATGTTTATCACTATAAATACGTGAAGTTTTATATCATGTTATTTTTCTGAACATGCAATCGTTTAGAAGTTACTTGTACACCCGGATTGTAAGAGGTGCTTATACAGGTTTTACTCAACAGATATTAGATTCAGTCGGGTTACAATTTAATGCACCCCACCGATCTTTGGAGCACAAAGCTATGACATGAGCAAAATAAAATAAAATTTGAGCACTTAAAGTTATACTGGATTCATGATGCATGGTTCAAATTTAAAATACACAATTGCCAACTTTCTATTCACACACAATAATTCAAAATATGTTTAATGCTTTATATTTGTTTTATTTTTTTATAAGCCATAATTCATCCAAAATGACTAGTAAAAATAGAAGATTTTGAAACTTATAAAATATTTGTTTTGTTGACTTCAAATTGACTTTTTAGAAAACACTATTTGTCCAATGTTCTTTAACCATATCGGCTGCTTTTTCACCAATCATAAAAACAGCTGCGTTAGTATGACCAGCAGGAATAACAGGCATTATTGATGCATCCACAACACGAAGATTTCGAATACCATACACTTGAAGTTCTGGATTAACAACTGCTTCAGGATCATTGGCCGGGCCCATTTTACATGTTCCCACCTAAACGAATAAAGAAAGTAATTAAGATAAATTAAACGTAAGTCGAACCAGACGTTCTCAAGTTGATCTCATACAGATGAACTCATCAAAATGATATGTCGCACAATATATTGCAAATGTTGAAAACTAACCTGATGCTGTAAACTGCCAGCATATCCACGAATACAACATTCCCAATACTCATCTGAATTGAATTTATGTCGTTCACATCCTAAAAATGGTCGCGTATGTAATCGGGTATTCCATTTAGAAAAACTTTTCATTTGTGTCAATTCAATACACTGCAATCAAATAATATTTTTTTCCTTCATTAATGAACATAAATATTCTTTCATTCAAATATTGATAGAAGTACACCCACCAGTCTCACACCTTTAATTAAAGTCATTAAATCAGTACGATTTTGAAAAAAATTTGGTTGCATATGCGGCCAATGAAATGGATTTCTACTTTTCAAACTAATGCGACCGCGACTATTTGGACGCAATAGAACCGGCACTAAGCCAAATGCAGGCTGAAATACCAGAAGTTAATTTTAGATTCTAATGATTTTATTTCAACAAATACACAAATCAACCTTTCCAATGATATCTCCATAGACTTTTTCATAAAATTCATTCGTAATTCCAAGCATATTTCGCATTGTTCCAGACAGATCTCCACTCAATCCACCAGCTCCAACTACTATTTCGATATCTGGATAATCATTTGCTGCAGAAACAGTTAAAAATAAATTCAAAATTTTCAAAGTCTATAGACCACCAAAGTTTATAATTTATAGACTATCTTTGAAACGTTTAGCAATATGTAAATTGGAGTCTACTGCCTCGTCTATCTATTTATTTTGGTTTTTTTCAACAGTATAGAATATCTGTCTATACACCACCGTATATAATCTAAACATTTATATTAAACCGTTTATATACGATTTATAAGCGCTAGATAGACGAGACAATAGACTCAATATTTATATGTGGCTGGGATAGCTTAAAAAATAGTCTAGCTATGCCGATCTTCAAAAAATGCCTATTGGGAGATTTGTTTTAAATAAAAATAAAATAAAACTCACGAAAACTGGAATTTCGCGTTTTAACAAAGGCCAGCCCTTCAGCGCCTCCAGCTGAAAAATGAAAACAATTATTAACAAAAAGTATTGAATCGAAATCCATTCGAGACACTAACGTATTGTAAATGGTCCACGGCCATTAAAGAAATATTCCATTATATGCAGTGGATTTTGAACATTTGCTTCGTTCAATGAAATCGGTTGATTAACCAAAAAGTCCAATCCATTAACAACACTATGATCCTGAAGGTTATATCCAACACGAAGGTCTTGAATAACTGGAATTCCTAATTGTTCTAGATGTTCACGTGGTCCAACACCAGATAACATTAGTAGCTGTGGTGATGCTATCGTACCAGCTGATAATATCACTTCCTTCCTGACAAATACCTGAAATCGCTTCCGTCTTTTAACAAATTCAACTCCATAAGCAGTTTTTGTTTTTGGATTAATTAAAATTTTTGTCACTCTGGAATTCATTGAAATAAATAAATTAGGACGTTGAGAAATTGGTCGTAGAAATGCTTTAGCAGCTGAGCATCTTCGACCATTACGAATTGTTGCTTGCGCATGTGAAAATCCTAGAAGTGTTTCACCATTTGGATCTGTTACTCGATAACCAAATTCATTTGCCGCCTCCAAAAATGTGTTTAAAACTTTGGTCTTATATTTGGCACGTTGCACGTCTAAATAACCATTGCGACCATGCCATTTCGATTTTTGTAATTCCGGTATACCAATTTTTTCGGATTTTATAAAGTATGGCAAAATTTCATAGTAACTCCAACCATTATTACCCTGTTCAGACCATCCATCAAAATCACGACGGTGCCCTCTTTGATACAACATAAAATTTATGACACTGGTTCCGCCCAAAGCACGTCCCTTCGGCCAATTACAAACACCACCCGCAAGTCCTAAGCAAGATCCTGGATCTGGATCTGTTTTGTAGCCCCAATTATAACCTTCGGGAAAAATGAAATTAAATGAAAAATATATTTTCAGATAATAGATTTGAATTACTTTTGAAATTTCTTACGTGACAATTGTGTTGCGGCTGGAGTTAATGGAACATCTGACACTACATTTTCCTCTGTACCGGCTTCCAGTAACAAAACTGTAAAACCAAATTCTTCAGTCAAACGATTTGCCATCACCGAACCACCAGAACCCGAACCAATGATAATAAAATCATACTCGCTTTGGTATTGTGTTGTATCTTTAATACTTTCATTAAACGAATTTGTCTGGTCGTACAGAAATTGTAAAAATGTGAATTGAGCTTTGGTTTGCATTAATAACATCAGTACGATTAAAACGATTGACATTGAATTTATCGTCATTATCACATTTAAATTCATTCTTTAATTCTATACTTATAGTTTTAACTTAAACTTGGAATGTTCATAATTGATTAAAAAAAAACGACCTAAAATATGGCGTACTGACCTCTGAAAATTATTTTATTATATTAAATTAATGTGAAGTTTAATTGAACTTGTTATCTATTTATTATTGAAAACTGTTTTTAATATTAAAACCCGAAATTAATAGTGCTGACCTACTAACACAAATATTGGTGACCAACAGAGCCCTTTAAAAATTCGATGCATATTGCATATTGCATATTGCATAATCATATATATTATCGCTTTTCTCAAAAAAAAATAAAAAAAAAACAAGCAATTCGACTGATCGCAGACATTTATTCACATTTTTTAAAGTACAGCCGATTAATCTCTAAAACCAAAAACACGTTTCTCAGCATCAGCAAAAATGTGCCATATAAAAATTTTCATTTTCACTACCATTCTTAAAAGTCGTTAACCTTCGTTGGATTTGTGCTCTCAAAATAGGTGTTTTGTTGTTGTTGTTATCCAACAGCATGAATGAATTGCAACAAACAAACGTAGATATTCTTAAAAAAAAATTATTAAAAAATAGGACATGAAATTGCTAGCTAAATGATTTGCATTTTTATGCATTACTATTGCAATAGAACTGGTTTTAGAAAATTTACTTATATTGTTTGCCATTTTATAGTCTTAGGAACTTCTTTAGTTATTTGCGTGTGTTGTAAGTTTTAGAAAATGTATAACTTTTCATGGAGACAGTTGAGAAAATTAATTGATAGTTAAATAAAATTTATTGAAAATTTGATGAGCAACATCAAAGCTGATTAATTAGGATTGGGTAATATGTAGCATGAAGTAAATATAAAAACAAATGACGTTTCTAACAAGAAACAAAATCAAATAAACACCTTGTAATGAAAATATAAGAAGCATAGAGGCCCATTTGCTGAATAGAGGCAAATATATAATTAGATAATGAGAATCGTCTTATATGTCAAATAAGTCAAAATATCTAAACTAATAACTAGAGTTTAATAACTAACAAGAAAAATTATTATATGGAGTCAATGAATTACAAATAATTATCGTAATTATCGATTACTTATATTTTATTTTTTTTAATTCAAATTCGTTTTGCTTTATTATTATTTTAGTTTATGAAAAATTATTATAAAATATTTTAAGAATTTTTTTTTTCTTAAATGATTATTGAGACATTAAATTGAAATATAATAACCGCATAATTTGTTACACTAAATGAATTTTTGGTCTGTACAGAAATTATGAGCAATCAATAAGTTGGATGAAATTGTGAAAAGACTATAAAGTTTTTATTTGTATCGTGCAATTTTTATTATTATTATTAATATTTTTTAATTTAAGAGTTTTTTTTTTTTTTTAAATTTGTTTCGCATGAAATTTAACTGTCTGGGCTGGAATATTTCAATTGTTGAGCATAATATTATTGACCGTGATTTTCTGTATTTAAAATTGAATTAACATTCAAGGTAAACATAAATTTTCGTAAAGTTTTCGGAAAATTTATAGACATCAATTTTAAAATTCAACAAAATAGTCGAAAAAAAAAACCAACACAAATCAAAATCAAAATAGAACTCGGAGTACAATCATAATAGTCAGACGGTCAGACTGTGTTAAGGTTTGATGTTAATATGCTAATTAAATAAGAAATTAAAAAAAAAAAAAAACAGAAATGATTCCGCTTTATTATATTTAATTTTACAATTTTTAATTGAATTAAATTATTTGTGTGAAATTTTAAATCATTGAACGCACATTAAAATTTGATTATGTTTATTTTCTCATATGGAATTTAAAATAAAAATGATGATTTAGCGTAAATTATACATAATACGTTATTACATATTTTATTATTTTAATGAGCGATCATCTACAATGGGTCGAAAGTGTGCTTCATATTTTACGGAAAAGGTCTGAATCATTTATTGAAAATGATGACCGTGCAAGTTGGTCAACAAAAAATGTTGGCGATAGCTGTTTAGTCGATATCGATACCAGTTTACTCGACACATCAATTTTGTCGACATGCAATAGTCATTTTGTTTTTGTTTCTTAAGATTTAATGCACGGATATTGATCATCTGTGCCACTTGGAAATGTATAGTTTATTGTTCTGATCCGTTTACTAAATCTAGAGATAATTGGAAAAAGATGATTCTTGTGGGGAATGTTGAACCACATTTTTGGATCTCAAAAACCAAAAACCACTATAGATCGAAAAAAAAACTATAAAAAAAACAAAAATATGTATATTTTTATAACAAGATGAAAAACCATGACATATGCATTTATGACACCGTTTCATTTTTATTTTCTTAACTTTATTAGTTTAATTTACCTCATTAAAAAATTACAAAAAGATTATAAAATTAAAAACAAATATTTTTCCTGTTTTAATAGAAAAAAAAAACAAAAAAATTAAGTAATTTAAGAATCATTGAATTGATTCAGCGACAACAATTATACCGACCTCAATATTGCATATCAAACGATGTAATTTTTAAACTTGAAAATGAAAGTTTATTATGCGACATTTACATGTGCACGGTTTTTATTATTACGTTTTATATTGTATTTAAGTATATAAGTACAAAATATGAAATAAATTGCAATGAGCTAAAACAGTGACCATGAAATTTATGAATCTGTTTTTTTTTTTTTTATCTTTTATTGCAACGAATATTAACGTTGTTTTGTTTTAAAGGCATTTATTTATAAAATAATATAATTTAAATAATAATCGTTGCGATTTATATTCGATTTATAAATTTTAAATATTTCTTGTTAAATTTTAGATTCAGATCATACCGATCTTTGTGTGCATGCGCTATTTGTATGAAATGAATATCTGAATTTAAATAGTTATGTTTTGTAGATTTTGTTCGATATGGAATTTATTTACATGACCGTCTGTTCTGCTATAATAAACATGACGAATTCTGCACATTAGCTAAGGATATTATTGACAATAATCATTTTGAATTCGGTAGTTTTGTTTTTTTTTTACAAAAAACCAAGCTCTTCACTTTTTGTGTTAAAAATGTATATAAGTAAAAGTCTCAAGTAAATAAAGCATCCAAATATTGTTAACTAGTTCCTATGAAATTGGCATAGAGGAGAAATGCAAATAATATACTTATTTGTTCGGAACTAAACTGACCTTTAGTGTCAGTATAATTTATAATATATTCAGACTTTTGCTCTTATTCTTGTGAAAGAAATCGAGAATCAAGGTAAATGTTTCACCAT